>BRKX01000008.1:63659531-63952031 GCA_026008535.1 Perilla frutescens | reverse complement strand
ATTATTTTAATAAACCTACTTGATTAATTTGATTGAAAAATACTAAAATGATAATCCTAATAATTTATTTATCATGTTCCAAACACAGTATAAATAATATGTAGCATTCCTAGATCATATTCTCATACAACTTTACTTTACTGCCAATCAAACGAGCCCTCAGAATTTTATTTCATAGACCTCTCTCTCTCTCTCTCTCTCTCTCTCTCTCTCTCAAAACCTATATTTTCATAAATCTCTCTTATTACAAATTTATGAATAGAAGTATTTCACAATTTACATTTTATATTATTTCATTTTTTTTTGTTCTAGTTGTTCATATATGATTAACAAGCCATATTGAATATCGTTTTAATTTTTTATGGTTATTTCTATTAATTATTATTAAAATGTTGCTATAACATAATAACATCTATCTCTATATATTTATGAAAAATTATCTGTGGATAATGTTAGTAATTTAATCACCACACACTTCAACATGTTTAAATGCCGGTATACATATCATCTATATTGTGATTTATTTTAAAATAAATAAATGTCCTTGAGATTGTAATGACTTTCGTTAAGTTTTTTTTTTTCCCAAATCTAGAATGTTTGTAATTTAACTTGAAGAGAAAGAAGACTTAATATATTATTATCCTATTTTTACGTTTTAGATGCTTAATTTATTATTTCTTAATATTTTGTTTTCGTGGCAGTTTCTCTTCAATTTTTTTGTGCTCCCAGATTTTCTCCATTTTCATCCTTTTTTTTGCGTTGTCATTTTATTGGACTTGAATTAGTAATTATTGCTCCTTTTTATTATTAAAAAAATGATTATTACTCCTTTTGTCCCATAATTATAGTCCATTATTTATTTTTGTGATATCCCAAAATTATAGTTATATTCCTTTTTAATTGAGATTGCATTAAAACATTATTTAACAAATATAACTCTATTGATATTATTTGAAATTTAGCATAAAGTAAAAATCACATTATAGTAAATAAATATGATATAGAATAATCATATATAAATTATCTATTTCCAATACATATTAAATTTATTTTCTTAATTTGTGTGAAAATGAGAATGAGACTACAATTTTGGTACTGAGGGAGTATTGCTTTTTCTGAGAAACATTAATTTAAGACATGAAAAATGAGTAATCTATCAATTCAGGTTCTGAAAAATGAAAACTATCAATTCATGACCTGAAAGATGATATTTCTCAATTTATGACCTAAAAAATCATGTATTTCTATTTTTTTTATTTTTGAATAGTTTATTTATATATTTATATATATATATATATAATTAATAACTGAATTTTTGTTGAAAATTAATATAAAAATAATTAAAAATAAAAGAAATAAAAAAATTCACGATACTTTAGGTTCTAGATTAACAATTATCATTTTTCAATTCTCGATTGATAGTTTTCATCTTTCAGGTGATGAATTGACAGATTATCTATCTTTCAGATCCTGAATTGATAATTCTCATATTTTTTAAGTTGTGGGATCGGAGGAGTGAGATTGATATTAATTAAAATGGACAATTATAATTCTCTTTTTATTTTTTAGTTATTTTTATATTAAGAATATACTCATTAAAAATATTTTAAATTTGAGTATCAAATAAGATTGAAGATAATTCCTATTAAAAAGAAGTTAGAAGTAAACAAAATTATGGATAGATTAATATTGTGGATCGAAGTGGATTCATTTTAAAAAGGAGTTAGAACTTACAAGTAAACAAAATTAAGGATAGATTAATACTAGTAAATATCAAATAAACCTATCAAATTAATTTGAAAATAAATATCAAGATCCGTTCAAGATTATATGATTCATCATTTGATTGATTTTTTTTATTATTTCATTTAATCTACTCATTAAAAAAACACACAATTAGTCATATAAAATTCACAATAATATGATTTATTAAATGTTTAATTATCGATAAAAAATTTACATGGAAATAATATCAGAAAAAGTAGAAATTATCACAACTTTTTTTTTTATTCATAACATATAAATTTATTAATGTAAAGAAAAAATATTCAAGATTTGATTCATCGAAGGAAACAATAAGTTAAGGAATCACTAGACAAAAAGATATATAAAAAATTGTGAAGTATATATATATATATATATATATATATATAATTTGTCTCATGTCATATAGTTTTGGAAATAGAAAATTTTTAATAACTTTTGCCACATATATTCATCATTTATTTATGGACTTGTAACTATTTTTAAAATTAAAAATTTACACTGTATTTACCCCACATATATAATTAATAATAATAATTGTTTTTTAATAATAAAAAGAGCAATAATTACTAATTAAATTAAAGTCTAATAAAAATACAACAGTCAAATATAAAAAAAGAGATTAAAATAGGAAAAACCCGGAAACACCAAAAAATTAAAAAGAAACCGCCATGAAAATTTGAAACCCACCGCGCAACAAACTCTTCCTGTATCTCTGTGTTGCAATGCATAACCTGTTCTGGTGTTTAAGAATTAAGTACCCCTGATGCCAGTTCTCTAGCCCAAGCCTGATTACAGCACAAAAAAAAAAGGAAGAAGACAGAATTAATAACCAGCCACATTATATTCAGCACATTATGATGCAAACACTGTTCGAATTTCTACAAACATGCATCAAGTAGATAGATATCATCAATCTGATAATAACAAATGAAGCCAATTATATTAGTTTCCAAGCAGTTAGTGTCGTGGTTCTTGGATATACGCAACAGAACGAAGAAGCATCAAGAGGGAGGTTCCTAAACTTGGTGATGGCTACCAATGAAGGTGATTTTTATAAAAGTTGAGCAGCAAATAGCAGAATCACCAACTTATGATCAATTGCAAAGAATAGGCTTAACATATAACACAGGACAAGATTAGTCTAAAGAATATTCCTTTTGTGTTTTTCCAAACTGGATGGACATTTAATTGAAGAGCATTATATTTTGTAATCAACCAGTTGATGCAGATTAAAGATACCTTTATCAAACCTGATAAACAGTGTTCATCAATTCCATGAGGGATGACTCCTTTGTTCAGTTAGTTCCTAACATGCTCTTCTTTACTATTCTCAGCATTGATTCGGAAAATTCCTTCGGCCTTAAAACACATAATTCATAATCAACAGATAGATATGATGCCTCTATTTCTAAGTCCAAGTTATTACATATAAAGGGAAAAAAAAAGATGGCAATGCACACTCGGAGGCCGCCTTCTGAATACAGACGGTTTTGCATCCTATGAAGAATAATGGGTATGCTGTTTCCTCTTTGGACATATGCACACTGCATTAACTCTGCAGAAACTCCAAATACACTAGCACTGAATATACATACATCCAGAAGAATGGAGATCAACATTCAACAACACACACAAAAACAAATAACAAATAGTAAGGAATTCAGGGCACTATCACAATTAACATCCATTCTTTCAAAATCTTACATTTTAGCCATTTTAGGTTAGGCCTCACCAGAAACAGAACTTAAAACTAGTTAGTGCACATCAATGGATTAACTGCAATAAGATTAATGATTTTTATTACTCTGATTTAGACAGATATAATGTTTGCATATCTAGATGTTGGTAGAATACGGACTAAAATCAAGAATTCGTAAAACATAATCAATCTTCTTCAACCGACTAGAACCAGACAGTGCATCACCCAAAAATTGCATAAACACACACACACACATGTATATTAATCCAGAAAATACACAATAACTGTCAGTAAATTACATAGTAGGAAAATCTTTGCTCAAGCACCCCATTAATTAGGCATTAATTCCCATTAATTATCAAATTTCTAGCTAATTATAACAGACAATTTACAAGTATCATAAATTTGGCATTAATTAAATCCCATTAACTATCACCAAAATTGATGGCACAAGTGAAGCGAGAAGACCATCCATATGCAGGCATGTCGATCTGATCTATGTAATTAATTAATAATCGTACAAACTCGACCGCCTCCACCAAATCAGGGCAGGCTACTCCTAATCTACAGCAAACAATATATTGAGCTAAACAATAATTTTACATCTACCTAATTAAAAGGTTATAAACAGAGAGGGGGATTAAATTAAGTGAATCTGAAAGAGAGAGAAGGTTGGAAAAGGAAATGAAGGTACCTGGCGCTGGGGGTTTGTGAGGGACGTCAGGGCCACAGATTCTTCAAATTAATAGATAGATATGCCCATCTGCAAGATTCTCTCTGGTTCACAGCAATCAGTTTTAGAAGCCTAAAATAGGCATCAAATCCCACAATATTGAAAATCAAACACGATATTTCCCATAATTTATATCAAATAAGTATATATTTGATGAAACAATGATTGTATTACAGAAACTCTAAAGCAATTACAAACACAAAAGACAGCAGAATATATGGTAAAAGAAACATCGCGAAGGAACAAGACAGTTTCACTAAAAATTTTAATACAAGGCCAAGCATTTTAATCTAATACCATATAAACTAATGTAGCCATTAAGCAGTTGAGCATCTATAGTATTGCATCGGTGACCAGCACAATCCATGTATATTCATGGAGAGAATTTTGGCAAAGGACTAAGGATAATGGGAAGAGTAAAATGTCAACCGATGCTCAGACAATGCTTAATGTTTCGCCTTGACAAACTCAAATAAGTTTAGACACCAAAATGCAAATCAGTCTGCTCCATTAGTTTTTATAGGTCAATACCAAAGTCCTGAAAGAAAAAAACAAACAAACAAAGGGCATAATATCAAGCAGCATAGTTTAGGCAATATGCATACCTTATCATGCATTCACGCTTCCCTGTCAACACCACAGGAGGGATGGAGTGCTGCTCAGCATGACGACAAGGATCATACCTAGATGGGAAATAGTTCACCTGAAAAGAGCAGGACCATCTAATCAAAACATGAAGTAAAGATGCAGAAGGAAGCATGTTATGAGTACTTCTTTACATGCCAAGAATAAGAACCGTGAATAATTAATGTAACACAAGTTAACCAGAAGCCTACAATCTCTTCAGCAAGAAACAAAATGTAATTGAGGATACTGTAGACTTAGTTTCTATTAACTGTCTAATGATGTTATGTGAAGAAAGCATATTAATTAAATGCATAGAGAGATCCTTTTATGAACTCTTGAATTCCCTGTTTTTTTTGGCAGAGAATACAAGAAATAATACCTCCTCCCTATGCATGAAGTTCATAAAACCTTCATGGTGATTGTTGTGATGGGCATTCTTTGGAGCATTAACTGGGAGCTGCAGATAGTTTGGTCCAAGACGGTGCCTTTGAGTATCAGAATAAGAAAATATCCGAGTTCGGAGCAGCTTGTCATCAGAATAGTAAACCCCAGGGACAACAAGAGCAGGGCAAAATGCAAGTTGTTCATTCTCTGCAAAGAAATTGTCAATGTTCTTATTCAACACCAGACGACCAACGGGTTGCAATGGCAGGATGTCCTCGGGCCAAGTCTTTGTAACATCAACTGGATCAAAGTCAAATCTGTCTTCTTGATCGGGATCTATAGTCTGAATAAAAAGTTTCCACTCGGGATAATTGCCTGCTGCAATTGAGTCATAGAGATCCTGGGTGGCATGGCTGTGATTGGCTCCTCCAACCTTAATAGCTTCATCCTCCAACAGACACTTCACTCCACAAGTAGGCTTCCAGTGGAACTTCACATAATGTACTTTCCCGGCCTTGTTGATTAGAGTATAGGTATTGACACCTGAGCCTTCCATATGCCTGTAATCTTGTGGGACACCCAAATCATCGAAGAGGAACGTAAACATGTGCAAACTCTCAGGATGGTGAGAGAAGAAGTCCAATATTCTCCAGTTCTCCTGAGTGTGGGACTTTGGGTTGGGTTTCAATGCATGAACCATATCAAGGAATTTCATTCCATCACGGATAAAGAAGACGGGGAAGTTGTTTTCCACCAAATCAAAGTTTTCCTAAACCAATGCAAAAAGGCAGACAAAATCAGTCACCTAACTAAGCCGTAAAGTAACACATCTTTTGATTCTTTCATGTGGAATTAAGAAAGTCACTACGTTGTTCATTAATGAAGCAAGAACATATTTTTTAGATAAGCAAAGATGCATAAATTTGATAATAAAACTCGCTCATCTGTTTGAGTGAGAAGCTTTTATTTTATCATTAAGAAACAAAGTTCAACAAGAATTAAGGTGTGAGAATTTTACCTCTCTTGTGTAGAACTTCACAGCAAATCCTCTGGGGTCCCTGAGAGTTTCAGGGCTACCACGCTCACGGATAACAGTGGAGAAACGGACAATAACAGGTGTTTGAACTCCAGGGCCTCCAAGGAAATCAGCACAAGTAAGGTGCGATATATCATGAGTGACCTCAAAAAATCCCTTGGCGCTGGCACCTCTGGCATGGACAACACGCTCTGGGATCCTCTCGCGATCAAAATTAGCAAGCTTCTCCACCAAATTACCACATTCTTGCTCCAAGACTCCCCCAAATAGGCTAAATCGCCTCCGCAAACGAGACTGGTGTCGTGAAACGCTGAGCAATTCAGCACTCTCACCACATCTCGGCCACCCACCATGTGCTTCCCCGTCAATTTCCGCAGCAGAGTCGTCTTCCCTGATCAAAATCACAAACCCAAATTCCCTGACCTAAAGTAGTGTTGGAATTCAAATTCCCTGACCTAAAATTTTATTGGAAAGCGCGATGCACTGTTCACCCAGGCTTGGAAAAAATTAGGTTCGGAATCAGCTTCGGAGGCCATGGTTCGGGTATCGGAGAAAAGCCACACGCGTCGCCCATCCGTGAGAGGCGCTTCCTGCGCTGAGCGTAGGGTGGAATTTGCCCACCCTGAATTAATCAATTCTAATTTACAAAAACGCCGTGAAAGTGAAAACAGAGGGAGGAAAACTTAAGGGGTGTATTCGGTTGAGATTTTGATGGATTTTAATGGACTTTTAAAATTTGGGTGTATTCAATTCAGACTTTTAAAAGTCCTTTAAAATTCGGAGGTATTCAATCCAAACTTTTAAAAGTCCTTTAAAGTCCGGAGGTATTCAATCCAAACTTTTAAAAGTCTTTTAAAATCCGGAGGTATTTAAAAATCTATGGACTTTAAAAAGTCATTGACTTCGTTGGATTTCAACTCGATTTTACGTTAAAAATGAGGATGAAATCCGACCCCTGGACACGAGAGTTTGATGGATTTGAAAAACCCCGCGGCCGGTGTAGGATAGCGGCCGTTGGAATGCGAACTTGGCCATTCCAGCGGCCGCTGGACGCTGGAGTAGTCATGTTCGGATTCCAGCGGCCGCTGAACCTAGCGGTCGCTGGAAGTAAGTCGGTTTACTCTAAGCGGACGCTGCGGCCCAGCGGCCGTTGGGCTTAGTCGTCTCACCCCTTTAAATACTCCAGGCAGCGATTTTTGTGATCATAATTCATCAAATTCGCGGCTGCAATTTGCTCAAGGGTGCTCAACTGAAGTCCAGTATATTCTTCTGACAGAGGTACTCTCTACACCACAATTTTGATTTTTTTACACGTGTACTAATTATTGATTGTATTTAGATTTGAATTTTTAAGTTTATTGCATGAAGAAATTAAATTTTGTACGTTTTTCTTGAATTACTGTTTGCCGTTGTTTTTATTACACTTTCATTCATAATAGATGCGATTTAGGTATATTTTTGAATTTTTTAAATGAAGCACCAACAATAAATATATATATTTTTTATATTACGATGATTAATTAGATGTACACAATAATATATTAGTATTATTATGGGAGACTCACGACAAGATTCGAAAAGGAAGACATCATATGAATCATGAACTAAGGAACAGAGCGACGTTCTGTTAGAACTTATGGTTGATGATGTGCGTCGGGGATGGCGTGATAATAGTGGTATCTTTAGCAAAACCACTGTGGAAGAAAGAATACTTCATATGCTTAATGAGAGACTTCGTTGTACTAAGACCTATAGCAATTACCAAAGCCGACTGAAATGGTATAAACATCGTTGGACTTCTTATTCAAATCTTTTGAGGTTTAGCTCTAGTTTTGGATATGACCACATTACGAAAAAGTTCACGGCTTCAGATGAAGTATGGGATGCGTACTGTAAGGTACTATCCTATTGCAATAATATTATCGATTTTTTTTAACTAATAAAGTGATTTAAAAAGTTTGTTATTTATTTGATTCTAAGCCCACGCAAAAGACGCAAACTTACGCTATGGGGAATGTTCTGATTATGAGGACTTGTTAATTGCTGTGGGCAATGGTGTTGCCATAGGAAAAAACTCAATTGGGTTGGGTAGTGCTACTAATGCAAACACATTAGGAGATGTTGAAAATAGAGATGCGCGCCTAGAAGATTTGACTTTTGATGCTGAAAATGAGGCGTTTGTCGCACTAACCCAAGACGAGCTACCATCATCTGGTTCCACACCTCCTTCTGGGCTGCCTGAAGTGTCTAAGGCCTCGACTCAAAGAAGAAATCTACCTAAAAGAAGTAGAACTCAATATGAAGCAACTTCGGGCTCTACTGATAATATCATGGAAGAGATTAAAAAACTATCCAACACCTGTGAGGGAGTTCATAATCTCTTACTGAAAAGAGATAGCATACTGGAGAAAAGAGAAAAAGAAAGATCCTATACGACTTGGGATGCAATTAAAGAGATCCCAAATTTGAATGAAGACACTCGACTCAAGGCATTTGACTTGCTTGACACCAAGTCAAAAAAAGATGGTTTTTTGAAGATGACCGTTGATGAACGAGCTAATTGGATAGCTTACAAAATTAGGGATTAGGGATCATTAGAAATTACGAATTATGTCTTTTGATTATTATTTTATTTATTTGAACTTATGAATTATGTTATTTGAACTTATGATTCATGTTTTTTTATTATTATTTTATTTCTAATGACCATTTATTTGAATTTATGAATTATATTTTTTGATTATTATTTTATTTATTTGTTGATTTTTTAGTTGTATGAATTTGAATGTATTTCTTATTTTACATATTTGTAGTATTGTCGTTAATTAGACTCCATTCATATTTTTTAAATGCAGCATGGAAAATCATGAAATATTGGAAGAAGAAATAGAAGCAGAAGAAATGGAAAAAGACATTGATAAGGAAGACGAGATAGAACTTTACGAAAATGTTAGGCTCTTGCTCTTAACAATTAAGACAATGATAATCTTATTAGGAAAAATTGCTATGATGTGTCGGCGTATTGAACGTTCTTTACAGCGACGATCAAAAAGTAGAACTGGATTTCACTTTATTAATAATATGATTGAAGGAGATCCACAAAGCTTTCGACAACTGTATATGATGTATCCTGACGCGTTTCTGAAGTTATGCTCTATCATTAAAGAGAAAACACATCTAGAAGATACAAGATACGTATGTGTTGAAGAAATGGTTGGGACATTCTTGATCATTGTTGGGCATAACGACAGATATTGTAATGTTAGTCAGAGATTCAATCGTTCCCATTTCGCAACTAGTCAAAATTTCAATAAAATCCTAAAGGCTTTGAACACCATAGCACCGAACATGATGGTTACGACGTCTACAGGGGTCCCTGCTAAAATTAAGGAAAACACAAGATTCATGCCTTTCTTTAAGGTATGTATCTTTTATTATTTAAAGAATCTGAAATGTTGTAGTTTTCTTCTCTCACAAATTCATTATATTTTAGGATTGCATCGGGGCTATAGATGGAACTCATATCCCGGCAACGGTAACAGGCCGAGAAGTAAGTAGTTTTCGTAACCGGCATGGTATGCATTCGCAGAATGTTTTGGCAGCTTACAACTTTGATTTGCAGTTCATATATGTGCTAAGTGGGTGGGAAGGTTCAGCCCATGACTCAAAACTTTTAAGTGATGCATTATCAAGAACAAATGGCCTTCAGGTGCCCCAAGGTATGTACCCCGTATTTTACATCTTATTTTTTTTTAATGGTGAAAAAGTCACTAGTTAACACAAATATTTTAATTGTGTTGTTGTAGGTAAGTATTTTCTGGTGGATTGTGGATTTGCTAATAGACGTCAGTTTTTAGCTCCATTACGTGGTGTTCGATATCATTTAAAAGATTTTGGTGGTCAAGGTCGTCACCCCAGAAATGCAAGTGAATTATTCAATCTCCGTCATGCGTCGTTAAGAAATGTGATTGAGAAGACTTTTGGTGTCTTCAAATCCAGATTCACAATTTTTAAAACGGCACCTCCGTTCCCATTTCAAACACAAGCAGAATTAGTTTTGGCTTGTGCTGGTTTACACAATTTTCTCCGGAAAGAATGCCACGCTGATGAATTTCCAGTGGAATATGAAGGAGATCAAGATGTACCACCTCTCGATGCGGAAGAAGACAATGTGGAATGTCTATCTCAAAGCCAACTACAACAAAGAACGGAAGCTAATGCATGGAGAATGAGTATTGCTAATGTTATGTGGGAATCGAGGCCAATATACAACGGTGGTGATGGAATTGAAGATAATGAGACGGAAGATGGGAATGCTGAGTAATGTTTTTTCTTAATTGACTATGAATTATCGACTTTAATCGGAATTTTATAAACAATTTGTGCTTATTGTGTCAAATTTTTATAATGAATTTAGATAAAACTTTTTTTTAATAATTATTATATTTTTCTTTGACAACTTGTGTATCCGATTAAACATCATACTAAACAAGTGATACGAGATAGAAAATCATCATCACATAAAAATCGTTCAAAAACCATATGTTCAAAAAAATAGAAAAAAAAAACCATTTAAAAAAAAAAAGTCCAGCGGCCGTTCGGACGGCCTTTGCGCATTCCCAGCGGCTGCTGGGAGCCAGCGCGCGCTGGGAATGTTGGGCAGAAACATTCCCAGCGACCGTTGGGAATGTAGTATGGTTTTTTTTTGGCTATGTTGTACATGTGTTCTATTTTATCGAACAAATGAAAAATATGTTTTTTGTACCATGTTTATGTCTACTACGTTGATATTTGTGTTCTTTTTTTTTTTAATAAATGGTTTTTGTATTTTTCTATAACACTTTATGCATCATTCATTCATCATCATACTTAAATAAGTAAAATGAAATGGGAAATAAACATAATCGAAATAAACATTGTTACCAAACATATTGTTCAACAAAATAGAAAACATATTGTTCAACAAAACAAAAAAATTTGAGTTCAACGACATAATTAATTAAAAAAAACATCCAAACAATGGCGGCTGGGGTCCTCCGACTCCGGCGTAAATTTTTCTCGAGCGTGCACACCTACACGATTCACAAATACCCAAAATCAACAAACCATTAACATAAACCATATTCAACAACAACTCCAAACACTACAAATTCAATAAAAATCATTAAACATCAAACATAATATTAACATAAACCATTTATTCAAACAATCAAAATATAATCCATGAAATGCAAAAAAACAAAACATTAATTAGGAGGTGGTGGATGTGGTGGCGGATAGAAGGCAGTCCAAGCATTCAACTGAGCCTATAAGGATGCAATTTGTGCATCATGCGCGTCAAACCGGGCGTTCATCTGCTGGGTATACATATCAAATCGGGCATTCATTTGTTGGGTATGCGCGTCATACCTATCATCGATATGCTGCCTCAGTGATCCAAAGGATGTGTCGATATGCTCCCGAAATGACATCATATCATTCTGGAATCGCCCATAGTAATCTCCCGACATTGTATGAGGTGATTGTTCAGGTTGCTCTTCCTCTTCCTCCTCATCTTCCTCCCATGTCCTCATCTTCGTTTCTACCTTCATCACCACCAGTGGACGGACGGCACCAGAATCACCTTGCATCTTGACGCGCTCTTCATTTGTTTGCTTGCTCACACATGCCCTCTTAGTAGGGGGTAAAAACGTGAATCGATCTTTAATAATCTGAGCTCCTTTTAGCTCACTGAAATCGATCGAATACGGCCTGATTTCTTTATGCCCCTCCTGATACCCTGTCGTGGCACTGAGAATTCCGAAATTATGTGCCAATCCCGTCACAATAGGAGCAAATGAAGGATGCGTGCCTGCCCGAGTCTGCATCTGCCTCATAGCCGACCAAATGAAGTTTGAAATGCAAACTTTTGTGCCCCTCAATGCACAACACAACAAATACACCTCATTCGCGTTCACTTTATTCGCCTGCTCTTTCCTAGACACATTATAAGCAAGGAATTTGTGCACAATTGCCACTGCCGGGTCTCGGATGTACCCATTCGACTTACCCGAATTATTCCAATTGTCAAACCCAGACAACTTACGCCAACCCGCTTCCACACTAAACGAATTAGGTCTCTCCCGTTCCCCACTAGTAGGAAATCCAAACACAATTTTCATTCCAGGCAAACTAATTTGGTAGTCTCTCCTATTCATCCTAACCCCAAGCTTCTTGTGGGGATCAATCACATACATAGTAGATAAAAATTCATAACACAAGTCTTCATAACCAGAATAATCAACATGCTTAGCAAAATGTTCTAACCCCAAAACCTTCAAATACTTCGCCACTTTGGCTACAATTTTTAAATCTTTCAACAAATCCCAATCAAAATATCGAGGCATCGTAATCATAGATTGGTTAAATTTTGTATATAGTTGTCCCTCCCATTCTGTTTTTAGAAGAAATGGACATTCATACCTCGTTGTGAGGTCCTCCTCTTCGACTTCTTCATGTGCCCCGACGTTGGGATTCTTCATGCGAGGAGGCATGATTGAGAGTGGCAGCGGTCGTGGGCTTCGAACGGTCGGTGGAGCGGTGGCTGGAGGCGAGCGGCGGCTGGGAGCTTTTCTTTCACGTTCTCTGGTGTGTTTTGTGAATTAGGGCGTGTTCTGCTCGATTTGGGGCTTTCTGCCCTTTTATATTTTTAATTCCCAACGGCCGCTGGGTTCCAGCGGTCGTTGAGTTTGTTCGACTCGTTCCCCAGCGGCCGTTGAGCCCAGTGGTCGTTGGGTTTTCAATCCTAGCCTCTCAACGGCCGCTGGATTCCAGCGGTTGCTGGGTTCGCACGAATCGCCTTCCCAGCGGCCGCTCAATTTAAACGGTCGTTGACTTTAATTTTTTCATGTGTCCACCACTCGTTATGTCCAACTACCGCTGGAAATATGGATTTCAAATCCACTAAAATCATTCGAAATCGGTCCGAAATCCATACACGAAATCCGCCAGACTCTGCGTGGAGTTGGGAGACTCCATGTGGAGTCTATGGATTTTATAAATCCATAGACTTTTAAAAGTCCAACGAAATCCAACAAAGTCTCAAACGAATACACCCCCCTTAGTCTAAGAACATTCTATTATTTTAAAAGGTCGGGCGCACTCACAGTTCTCCCGCGCCGCTGGCACTGTTCACAAAAAAATTCTAGCTACTGTAATTACGGTTTAACTTCTGATAAATCGTATCTTTGACGGCTTTGAGGAGCATTTTTGGTATTCTTTCATTTCTTATTTTTTTTTTAATTAGATATATTGGTGTTTTTTTCGAATGAGTTATTGAATTGATTAATTGTTAATGTTCATAATGTTTCAATACTTGTGTTTTTATACCTTGATTGGACTGTGTTTATGTAGAATGGTGTTTTTATACCTCGATTGTATCTATGACTTGAGAACACGAGTTTTCCACGAAGAAATTTCTGTAAACACTAATAAAAACTTGTGTTTGTTTGTTTTGTAGGATGTTCATGACACATTAATGGAAGAAACTCACTCCAAGAATGTAGATGCAGAAAACTTATTGCAAAGTGCTGGTTCGTACTTCTATTTTCTTCTGTTTATATATATATATATATGTATAGTTTTACTTAATTAATTAGAAACTAATACTAGTATTATTTGCACTCGTGTAATGTAGGTGTTGAAAAAAATGTTGACATTTCAAATGTGTCAAAGGAGCAATATGGAGCTGTAAAATTAGTTAAGGTCCAACATGAGAATGAGGTACAGTCCGGCCTTTCTCTTGTAGATGAATTGGAGAGTAAATTAGCAGTTGGGCAATTCATGACAAGTAATTGGAGAGAAAACTCAACAATTAAACAAGTGGTGTTTGATAAACGGAGTTGTGAAATAAAGTGTAGTTGTCACAAGTTTGAGACTATGGGAATCTTATGTAAGCATGCATTGAAAGTATTGAATTTAATGGATGTGGATGTGATACATGAACGCTACATAAAGAGAAGGTGGATGAAAAATGCAAAAAACAGAGTACTTGATGAGGTTGCTGGAACTGTGCGTACAGGTGATGATACATCTGACTCGGTGTTTGTAAATCAAATAATGAGGTTAGCATATGATCTTAGTATGCGGTGCAAAGGGAAGAATTATGCAAAAGATATTTTGAGTGCAAATATTGAAGCTGCAAGATGCCAATTAGATACTTTGTTTCAAGAATTGTATATTGATGCTCATTGCAATGCTTTTGATGCTGAAAATGATGTCTTTGTACGCAATCCCCAACGTGCCAAGACAAGAAGAGTCACAAATTCTCACATAATACGCCACTGGGATAAGAGCAAAAGAGGAAAGGGAAAAAAGAAAGTCCATTGTTCAAGTAAGTCATTAAATTTTTTCCACAATATACGTAATGGTATAGTTACAGTGCTTATTTTATATTGTAGATGCAAAAACCACCAAAAGAAGGGGAATATGCTCACAAGAAACAAGCCATACAATTACAACCCCACCTCAAGGCCCATCCGGTGCTTCTCATCAATTTCTATCATTTGCTAATCACTTTGAGAAGAATCAACAACAACCATACTATCAATATTCGATGCAAGGTAGTGGAAACATTCATACCGGGGCATTAACACAATCATTTGGATATCTTCCTCAACCATAGGTGATTTATCAGTCAATGATAAAAATTTTGTATAGGGCTCATTCACATATTTTTGTATTGCCCTTGACAGATTTTTGTATAGGGATTTTTCACGGATTTTTGTATAGGACTCTTTAATCAGTTTTTTGCATATGATGTATGCATTATGATTATCAAGATTTTGAATGAATTAAGTTTTTTTTTTTGTATTAAGATAGAAGATCAATGAATGAATCTTTGTAAATATATCTTTTATATTATATTCCCCCTCCTTAAATTTCTTAAAGCAGTAATTTTTCAGAGGCAAGTTGTTCATTTGGAACTTGCTGGGATCTAGTTTTGTGCATGATTACATTTTTAATTGAAAGTGAGTTTACAATTGATTTTCCATATAATTTTTTACAAAATGAATTAACAACCAAGTCAGTCCTTCCTCTCTGGACCGGAAAGATGCAAAAATATATTCCAAATGCTCATTTAAATAATCACTGTGGGTAAAGAATGCGGGAAAACGTCCCTAATGTTAATTCGTTTATACACCATTTCCACAAATACATAGAATAAACATGTTTTCATATACATCTAAAAAATAATTCAGAAATATGTAAATACATCTCTGGCATATTGTATAGCACACTTCATTGCCATACTTCAAATTGCTAGGAAAACATTGATATCTAACTCCTGAAGTTCTTGACATGTTGAACTTGTGCTAACTGCAAGAATAAACAAATAAATAAGAAAAACCAACTAAGAACTTAAGCATTCTCTAGATCAAATTCAGAATTTTGTTGAGATTTTTCAACAAACAGGTGGTGTGCATTCAATATTGTTATGTCTATGGAATAATCTTTCAACATTCAACGTTCCTAATTCAAACATCCAATGTGTGTTCAATGATCTCAATATTCACATGTTATTCAAATAAAAAGAAAAAGAAAAACCGTAACACATAAATATAATATAAAAAAATACCAACCCATAAACAAATTATTCAACTTTCGTTCAGAACTTTCTACAAACACTTGTTGTGCATTCTTCTTACTTAGCTATTTCAACAGAAAATCTCTCAGTTGCGTCATGTAAACATCATCTGCAATTGTAGTCAAGCAATGGAGACAATATTTAAATATTCAGATGAGATTTAAGCACATCATGGAATGAACTTCTTCTTTTTTCCGCCACGAGTATGAAATAATTTTCTTTTCTCTTATGAAAGTCGGATGCAATGTTTTTAGACTAGTTTGTATGAATATGTGATTGTGCAGACATAATAGAAACTCAAATTTCAAAAATTTCAAATTTAGCAATTTAAATTGGCGGTGAAATGAAATATTGAGTTTGTGGGTTTCAATTTTTATAGAGAAAGGAAATTAAAAATTCATAGAGTCAAAATATGAAAGAAAAAATAGAGTGGGCCAGCTACGCCACATGTCAAAATTTATGTTGCTCAGGGTAGTACCTTTACTGCTAGCATAGAATTTGCCATATTTAAATAGAAAGCAATTTTACTCCTTAAGACTTACTTGGATTCGTTTCTTATTCGGAATCTATATAATATAGGGTGATTCTATTTAGGCAAAACCCATATTTAAGTCCCTCTACTCTCATTTTCGTAAAATTGAAGTCCTTCCCTAGCTCAATTTTTGTGCGCGAGTTTCACACACTGCCAGTTGAGAGTGCAAAAGAAGGAAACGTGCCACGTAGGCATGTTTGATATAAATAATTATAGTGTAAATGGATACAAGTATTCAAATTTCAAATAACAAATGTTTTTTTAGCCAATATTGATAACTCATGTTTTTTTATTCAAACTTTTTCACAATGTCTTAAATACCCTTACTAAATGGTGGGCCCAGTCAAATATTTCTTTTGACCCCTTTATTTCAAATTCAGTCTCTTTAACCTAAAACATAATAAAAACAAAATAGAAATCAACTGGCCGATCCCCTTTGGCCTTATTCTCACGAAAATACAGATAGAAAATACAACCAAAAAACACATCCAACCATGTACAAAATTGTCGCGAACCCCTCTAAAAATTTCTCACAAAAACTAGCCAAACATTCTGACGAATTCAAAGTTAAAATCGTCACGAATTCTGCCCAACATACAGACAAAATCAAGAGTGAAAAACCCACGAAAAGAGATCGAATTTAAATCCCGAAATCGAGCGAACACTCACGTGAATCTCGTCGACGGCATGGATAATTTGGAGCCTTGGGCTGTCGAATTTCAACAAGTTAGAAACTAAATTCCAACGATTTAATGATTTATGATGAGCAATTAAGAGTTTTGACATTTGTGTTGTGCATTTTCATCAATTTAAATATGTTAATATGTTCGAATTTTAGGGCATTAGTTTTGTGTTGTAGATAACTGTGAAATCTGTTGAATTTGCTGGCTTTGGATTCATAAAATTTTATAATGTCAATTTCTGGAAATTTGTTGATATCGTGACAAAAATTCTCAAGAAATTGATCTCGGGAGTATATATGCACACGAGAAGACATTTCGGGACTATATATAGTCACGAGATCAGTTTCATGAGAATTTTTCTCACGAAATATATATGTTCAGATTAAAAAAAATCGTGTCAATATATTATCGCGAATAGGAAATCGTGTTGAATTATTTACACGAGAACAAATCTCGTGACAATATATTGTCACGAAATCTAATCTTGTGACAATATATTGTCACGCGATTTGTTCTTTTTTTATATACTTGTTTGTGCTTCATTTTTATGTCATAATTTATTCTTCTTCTCAATCATTGGTAAATTCTCAGCATGTAGATATCTATATCATGTCCAATTAGTTTTAATTTAATTATATTTATTTTATTTTTGCATTATTTATTGCTAATTTTTTGTATATCATTTAAAAAATAGCGTGATTGGGTGTGGAGGAGAGAGGCTTTACAGAACATCACATGCGGGATCAATTTATACTAGAAGGACAATATGAGTGTAATTAGGGAAGTATTACACGTGATTAGTTGTGGGCCCGAACTATTCGAGCAGTTTATGAGAGATTCGTGTTTTGGGCATCTGATAGATTTCGTGGAGGGAAACAGTTGTAACAATTCTCTACACACATTGTTGAGTAGGGAGGTGATTATTGACGGTGCAGAGGAGCACGATATTTGGTTTTGGGTTGGAGAAATCAATATTAGATTTTCTTCGAGTGATTTTGCTCTGGTGACTGGACTGCAGTTCAGAGGATCCGATTTTGATCCGCCTGCATCACATCAGATTTCTAGGAGACCTTTTTATTCCCGTGAGTTGAACAAGACACCTCTGAGAGTGAAGGACCTACTTGAGAGATTTAGGACCTATTCACTAGGAGATGACCTCATGGATTACGTCATGGTCGCCAATGTCATGTTCCTGCACACCATGATCTTTGGATATGATCAGACACACATGATAGATGACTAGGTATGGGTCTTAGCCGAGGATTGGGATCAATGGAACTCATTTCCATGGGGAGCTTATACATTCAGTCTCTTGACACATTATATGAGTTTGGCACCGTCTACTGAGGTGAAACTGAGGAGAAAATTCAAGAAGATGGAGGAAAAAGCCAGATTGTCTTATCATTTCTATGGACCGGTGTGGGCTCTACTGGTATGAATCTCAATTTTATCATGATTATGACTATAATCTTATTTTATTAAATATAATTTGATCAATGTCTTATTCGACAGGTGTGGGCATATGAGGCCTTATCGAGACTCGGTGCACATTGTGCACAGGTTCCAGCACCAGACGCATTGCCCAGGTGTTTGAAGTGGGCCTTAAGACGAAGACTGCGCATCTGGGCACATTGTTTTCTAGATGAGGTAAGCATTTATTTTAAAGAATGTGTGTTTTCTTGATTATTTGAAGTGTTTCTAATCAATTCTTTACCATTTGCAGCAATTATGCTTCATATATCTACAGCCGAATGAGCATGAGATGGCCACTTCATATTACAGAAGTGTCTTGCTCGGTGATTGTATGGGCGTGACGTATGAGGCGCAGCGCAATAAGAGGATGAAGCCCACTTACCGAGAGCTAGCTAGAGCGCATCAGCATAGAGTTCCCTCTTCCTCGAGAGCTCCCTCTCTCCCAGAGCTCCTTCTCCTCCCAGAGCACCCTCTCCTCCTAGAGCTTT
Source organism: Perilla frutescens (assembly GCA_026008535.1). NCBI lineage: Eukaryota > Viridiplantae > Streptophyta > Magnoliopsida > Lamiales > Lamiaceae > Perilla > Perilla frutescens. Next base: position 63,932,984 of record BRKX01000008.1, on the reverse strand, counting down.
CTTTCACTCCAGGCGATCTGGGAGTTGCATTCCTCACACGTGTACAGATACGGGTACAGTTGAGTCATCCAGGAGACAATGGAGTCGCCCTACAGAGAAGCATCCTAGACTGGCCACTCCCACATCTAGCACTAGTGAGGATCACCAGTGTTTGCAAGCATGCTGGGCGGATGCGAGAAGTGGCGCGTCAAACAGGCGAGGAGATGCTCCGTATTATGTAGGAGCGTGATGAGGAGCGTAAGAGGGCACACAGAGAGTACGAGGCGGAGCGTGGGAGGGCACATAGGCAGGAGTACGATGACATGTTTCATAGACTGAGGTATTTCGTTAAAGACATGTTCAAGAAGTTTATCCCCAGATCCCGGTCCCGGTCCCGGTCCTGTAGTAGGAGTCGCTCTCAGGATAGATATCAAGAACATGCATGGGAAGAGAGTCCTCAGCGATCGGCACCTCGTATGGTACATGATTACGATGTAAGTAGTGTTTTCTATGATTTTGTCTGATATATATTTTTAAATATACTAACTAATTTCAGTACAGGTTGAGGGCCCACATCTTGAGGATGTACGTGTTGAGGTTGTAGGGCCCACAAGTGACGATTGGGATGTTGGATCACATTCCAGTCTAGTTAGGCCTAGCTCGGTGAAGGAATTTGTTGATTTTCGATGCTGTGGGCTAGACGCACGCCTAAGAGTGAATTTGGTCGAGCTGGATCTGGATCAGGCCTTCTTTGATGAATTGCTCGACAACAATAGAGACATGTCCACACAATCTATGGATCTGATCTTGTATTGCCTTCAAATCAGGCTGGCCGAGGGTCGTGGATTGAAGTCAGGGGTGAATTCACAGAGCACAATCATCTTGCAGACATCATTCTTCGTAAGTTTTCAATGGTTATTTTGATCTAACAAGTCAATTGATTTTATAATTACGTTAATATTTGTTTGTTACAGTATAAGTTGGTGTATGAGTATACCCTCATTCATCCAGAAGATGTCGAATTCACACAGACATTCCCCCATTATGAATACGCATAGTGGGGTTGGGATGATGAGCTGGTCCAGATCGTCAGAGGGGAGCAGTTATTGACATGACAAAATTTTCTGTACATCGGATAAAAAGGAGATGATTTTTCTGTGTGCAAAAATATAGCAAATGAGATCTATTTATAGAGGAAAAAAATGGATTGTGCTTTTTATGAAAGGCTGAGATTTATTGCTTTATGATCAACGGTGGAGATCAAATTGACATGGATTGTGCTTTTTATGAATGATTGAGATTTATTGCTTTATACTCCCTATTCCTCAAGCCTATTTTTGAATAGTTATCGTTGAAATTTCAAAATAAGCTCACTATTCATCTGAGTTGCCATTAAAGTCTCTATGCTAAGCATCAAATTAGCAAAAGGTAGAAAGAGACGAATATCTGAGGGATATAAATAGCAAATCTTTAGGAAAATATTTTGCTATTTATGGCAACTATCCAAATTTTAAAAACCCTCAGCTATCAGCCGCTTGATCAAAAAGAGAAAGTACAAGTGGATAGCTGAGATGCATGCATCATTTATTCAGCTGATTTTCTATCAAATCAGATAGCTGATCAGTCAGAGGCACTCAATTGCTATGGTTAATTGCATGCGAACTGCTGCTTTATAAGCAGAGGAGAAGATGATCGAAATCGCTCATTCTCAATTCATTTTCTTCTCCTTGACTTTTCTTATACTTATCCAAGATCTTTTCTTGCTAACATCATCTATCATCGGAGACATGGTACATCCATTCCATATTATGAACACCAAGCTTCTTCTAAAGAAGTTGAGAAAGGATAAGTATCTAAACCTAGAGCTTCTTCAAGCTCAAATAGGTGCAGAAAAGACTGACATGATCTTGCAGTCATTGAAGACATGCGGGCTCCTATCTTTCGTCAAAACGATGCCCAACAGAAGATTTCTTGCGCATGTAGCAGAGTTCTACTACAATGCAGAAATCAGAGGAGACAACATCATCTCAGTTGTCTACAATCATGTCATCACCATCGACAAGGATACGTTGATGACATGGATTGTGCTTTTTATGAATGACTGAGATTTATTGCTTTACGATGAACGGTAGAGATCAAATTGACATGGATTGTGCTTTTTATGAATAACTGTGATTTATTGTTCGGATAAAATAGTCAATTCTAAAAATATTACAAACTAATTAAACGACATTTCATAAAATTAAAAAAAAATCGTACTCATTAAACGGTATTTCCTAAAATTACATGAAAAAAATTATTATTTGGACATATACAAAACTAGAGAAAAAAATAGATAATTTTAAAATGTGTTGAAATATAGCAAAATAGATGTCTATTTATAAAGAATAAAAAAATATGAGTTTTGGTATATTTTTTATTATATTTTATATAAAAAATTATACCAATTTTATATATATTTCAAAATAAAATTAATTGGCCAATATGTGAAGAAGCAGACAGGGCATTATTGTCAATGGTTAACTCCATGGCTCCTCTGTCTCTTTTCCAAAAGCTTGGTGCATACGTTGGGAACTCGAACTTCAGAGTTCGAGCAAAAGCTGCAGTTTCCATCAACTACTGTGTCTGGAAAATGGTATGTGAGAGAGTATAACTATAACTATACCATTCTTATACGTACGCATTAGTACTCCAAATTAAACATTCTATAGTTGGCTCATTTGTATGATGAATGCTTGTCTAGGATCTGAATAGCATGGAAGAATCCTGGATGAAAGCGTTGCTAGTGATGGTGTTAAAAATTTTGAAAGGCAAGCTTCCCGAGATGAGAGGAACGGGTTATAAACTATTAGTCCGAGTGTATCTATCAATCACTCATTTTCCAGTGACTCCGCAGTCTTGGCCGGAACTTGACTTTTGGGAGTCTGAGATGAAGAAATATTGGCAAAACTTTTCCCGGTCTGATCTGCCAGCTAGTGATGCACTAGCTATGCTTGAATTTGGTGCTAGGTTTAGGGGGGGACTACTTTGAGAAAATTTCCCTAGTTTGAAGAGTCTATATTAGCTTTAGTTGTCTTTTGTCTCGTTTGTGATGGGAAAAGATTGATAGATTGCTTCATGTAAAGATCATTCTTATGTAAATGTGTTGGGATAATCTTTTCTATAATGCTATTATTATCTCCTAATTCATTTTCTAATTGATCAGTTCGAATAACAGAGTAAAGTGTAAACTGAGAAATGCAAATATATTGAAGTTGTTGAAGTTCTTTTATGTTAAGTTATTTAGGTTAGGAAAACCAATGGGAAAAATCATATTAGAAAAAGAGTAACACACCCACCCTATAAGAGAAACAAAAATATTATTAGACTGCAGCAGGAACTGATATTTAACTCTTGAAGTAGTACGTTCATGTGTCTATAAATTAAAGCTTCCGTATAACATCAAGGGTCAACTAGTTCGTGATGGTGTATTTTGTTGCAACTAGTTACTTAAGGTGGTAACACAAATTTTATCTTGCCCAAAAGAGTGTTTTGTCCATCTAAGTTCAAATCCCGTAACCTACACGAGATTCTTCGAAATTTTTAACAATGACTGGTATTTGAACGTTAGAGGTCCACTTTCAAGTTACACTGGATATTTATTTACAATTGATACAGCTAGAAAATTAAAATAATGAAACATATCATGTATGTAGAAAACATCGTCAAGGAAACGACAGCTAGTAGTATGTACATCAAGATCAATCAACGAAACATGCTTTAGAGTTAGTCAATCCAATTGAATTCAACGTCTAGAGCTTCTAAAGAATGATTCTCATGTGTATTTTTAGTGGTCGCTCCCCTCTCCCAGCGTATGATATAGTCCAGAATCCCCCCTCTTGAAGCCCTATGTCTCCCATTTTAAAGAGGTCCAGCCGCCTTCAACGGCCTCTAGGATTTACGCAAGACCCGAGCTACATTCCACCTGCCAACGCCTCTTATTCCCGAGATACGCCGGGATAAAGTTGATCTCCTTCGCAAGACTTGGTCTCGCCTCCCTTCCTTTACGCCGAACGCCTACCCAATTGACATTTGAAGGTAGGTTTCGATGAAGTCCCTCGAAGTTACAATAGATTTTGTACCTCTCAAATTCTTGACATAAATTAAGCGACAATTGTATAGAATTTGATGAGTGTAGGCGTCAAATAATATTTTATGGTGTTATTTTAACAAATTGTGTATTTAAGTTGAAAATTCTAGAGATTATCATACTAATTTTCATGCATTATATGTGATGAACATATGTTCCCTACGTAATATGATTTTTTTTTACTATTGAGTGATAGTGATTTGGGGTGGAATTAGCAAGAACATGAACATAATTAATAGATAATTATGAATGAAAGTATGATGAGAGTCTTGGAAATCATCAACTTTGAGTGGTTTATATACTTTGTCATAATATGTTAGTTTAATGGTTTCTTTGTATGAAATAATAGTCATATTTCTTCATTCTAGCATTTAGTTGAAGGATTTGCCTGATTTGTGAATGTTCAAGCCTTTCGATAGATCTTCTTGTACCATGATTTTAATCAATTAAATTAGCATTGATTCCATAATTTTACTAATTTAATTATTATCGACCATGACAGGTTACGCATATCGACTCTTAGACAAATTTAATGGATTTGTATGATGCATTTTGTACTAATAAGGCAAGTTATAAACTTACTTAAAATGTAGAAATCGTATTTCATAAGTTTTGATATCATATAATTCATTAACTTATATTGTATTTTTTTTAAGAGTAAAGAAGATTTAGTAGCATGGACACCGGAGATTGGAAAGAATTTAGGTTGTATAATTGTAATCATATCTTTTCATTTTTTTGTTCAATTTTTTATGTTGTTTTAATAATAGAATTTTGTTTTCACATATTGTTTATGTTGCTTATAATATATTTTATATTTTAAAAACTGTGTTGTAAATTAATATTAAAATTTATTATACATGATAAATTTAATCAAATGCAAATGTCGAAACAAAAAATTAAATTAGAGAAAATTACACCAACAATAAAACGTTCATAAAAATACTTAAAATAAATAAAATTAAATTAATTGATCATTTGTGGGGAGGAATATTCTATTATGAAATTAAGTTAGATAAAATTCATAAAGTTTTTACATTATATTAATTCAAATAAATTTATTATTATATGTTTAGCAATTATAAAACAATAATTATAAAGAAAATATTATAGAATATTATCTTTTGGTGTGAAATTTTAGTCCAAACTATTAGAAATAAAATAGAATATACCGTATTTTAGTGATAGTGATGCTATATTATAGTGCAGACTACTGAAGATTGCCTAACACTTGTGAGTTCCAAGCTATTGCATAGCAACATAATTTATATATAACTCATCAACGATTTTCAGATCTATTGTATAGGAATATATTATATACATATATTAAATCAAAATTATAAGTGTAAAATTATCATAAAAAAAGTTTGGTGAAGTCTTTATTTAAAAATTATTTCTGTTTAGTACTTTAAAACATTAGCTTTGGTGTAGTGGTGAGTGTGAGGCCTAAAGCTTTTAATGATCCGTGTTTAAAATTTGATTGTGCCTTTTCTTTTATTTTTTCCTTTTTTGTTGTTTTCTTTTTCTTCGATTTGTTTTCCTTTTTTCATTTTTTCTTTCCTTTTATTTTTACAATTTAAATTTAATTTTTCATAAACCGTAGTTTATGATTCCAACAACTTATAATGTAATCAAATGAGCTTATAGTTAATGAGAGCTTTTATTGACAGATAAAAAATTGAAAAAAAAATCAACTAAAATAGAAAATTGACTAGAGAGTACATCGATGATGTTAATAATAATAATAATAATAATAATAATAATAATAATAATAATAATAATAATAATAATAATAGTTATATGGCATATGTATATAATTTCATTTTACATTTTCCTTTTTTTAAATTAGAATTTAATTATTATAAAAAAGAAATTTATTTAAAAAAAAAAAGAATTATAGAACTAGAGGTTCTGCTTTGGCGGAGCTGTTAGTTTTGTATACTGGAAGACTTATCTTTGTATACTTTTCTGATGATATGATGATATGAATTGAAAGTTATTGCAGTCACTGTTTGCATATAGTTTATTTTATATAATTGTTCTATGCAATGTTCCATATACTTACATTGTAGATAATATGGTGTGGGGAGTCACACGGTAAGATCATATCATTAGAACCTTGTATTATATTAAAGAGCTCACGGCTTAGATGGTCCTGAACACACGATCGGTCCACTGTAGAATAATCTAATAAGTTAGTTTATTTTGACTAACTGATTATTCTAGTACACTTGTTAGTGTATTGAGGAGGATCACGATAGGATACTATTCTCTGTCTCTGACCTAGTTAGTGAGAGAATAAAGATCCACAGAGTTCGAGTTCTGAACTCATGTGATATTGGCGAGCATATATGTGCGTTTTTTATTACTTTGATTTATCAATGGGTGAGATCTTTTTGTATAACAATAAACTCGATATCTTGGGTAATAACAATGTATACATGATGTGTCGTGCAGTATGCATGAGCATCATGTCCGGTACGCCAGGTTGATGATGTTCTCTTGAGGAAACACAAGTTCATGTTGAAACCCTGCAGGTGGAATTTATTCCGTACATGATAAAGTTTGTGTCGTACTACTCAAGGTTTTAGATGTTAATTAATTATATTTGTTAGAGGCTGACATAATTAATTAATGAACATTATATCTTAAACACGAGGAATGACTGAACTAAAGGCGAAAGCATATTCGTAAATATGTATTAAAATTGTAGGTCAGTATTACTTCTTTAGTGGAATAAAAGTAATACTTAATTTATTTAATTATATCCTAAGTTTATTGGATATTAAATAAATTAGTGGGCCAATTTAATATTCTTCTAGATCCATGTTGTAGCCCAATTGACTGTTAGTAGACTGTATATAGAACTTAAGATAAAGACCCAAACCCAGTATGGTTGGAGAAGTAAATTTTCACCCACCTCCCTATTTAAGAAGGGGGGGGGGGACGGAAATTTGAGTGATAGAAATCAGCCCCTCTTTTTCTCTCAAGATATCCACAGAATTCACAACTTTATCAGTAGAATACATCCCACTCTGTATCTGATACACAGTCCAGGAATACAACAGAAAATCTCGAAGTAGAATATTGTGGTGGCTGATCCTGTGAGGTAAAAGGGACTCCAGTTTCATATTCATTCAACAGCAAGATTAGACCTTTAATCTTGTTCTCTGACTGTCTGACAATTGTAAGAAATTTGAATCTATGTTTTCCGCTTTATTAGATTCGTTTTGCATGGTTTTGTGCTTGACGTGTATAAACATACATGAACATAAAAATATGTTTTGCATGAACAAGGATTAATGAACAACCAAATGATCATGCGGTGGTTTAATTCGAAAAACCCCAACAGGAGCTATGGCGACGAAGGAAGGAGCAGCACCGGGTAGGGATGACAATGGGTAGGGTATGGGTAGGGTACTACGATACCCGTTCCCATACCCGCATTTTGAAAAAAATACCCGCACCTGTCCCCATACCCATTGGGTATCAACTTTTATGCCCGTTCCCATACCCTTTGGGTACTCAACTACCCATACCCCTACCCGTTACCCATATTTTAACTATTTTTTATGTGATTCACGAGAAATATTTTATACTATTTAATAAATTTGAAAATATTTTTTAAGTTACAATAAAAAAATCATAGTTAAATACATATATATATATATTATGAGTATTGTTTAAATATATGAAAAATATATTGAATACGATATGTAATTTATGTAGATGATTGAGTTAAATAACTATTTATTTTTATAAAGAGATAAAAAAGATTAAATTGTGTTTATAAATTCTCACTTTTTTATCATAGATTATTTTTATATAATATGTTTGTGCATATATAATTAATAAATATTTTTATTGTACATATATTGATGAATATCTTCTTCAGTATAGTGACATAAAATTAATAATATATTTTTTGATAAATTTAATGACATTTTGCTATAATCATTCAAACACCATAAGTCTGCTCATGAAAAGCTTCAGTAAGATGATGGAAAACGCCAAAAGATGAATTTTCCAATGGGATAAACAGAATGATCAATCTTCTGAAAATACATCTCGATCAAGAAATAAGAGGAGGAAGATACGCTGCAAAGAATGTAATGGATTAGGCCATGTTCAAAGTGAGTGTTCTAATACTCTTAAGAAGAACAAAACAAGTTACGAAGCTTCTTCAAGTGATGAAGATTCGGAAGAAAGTGAGATTGATCAAAAAGATGGTGGCTTTGCATTAGTTGCTCGCTAAACAACTTCAAAGGAGGTTCAAATAAATGGTCCACTTACTTGAGCACAAAAGTTTACCAAAGAAGAAAAATATAAAGACATTCATGCTAAGGACACACATGTAGTTCAGAACACCAGATATGTTCCAAACACTGGAATAAACACCAACAAAAGATTGTCTGCCAATTAGAGAGTTGTGATCTGCCACTATTGTAAAGAAAAAGGTCATATTCGACCAAACTGCAAGAATTATTTAAGTAATCTCAAAAGGATGAAAAGAAAATATATTCCAAAGAAGATTAATCAAGTTATTCAGAAGCAGTTGCATGAGAAAAAATCCTCATGAAAAAGGTGTGAGGTCAAAGAAGAGCCGGGCAAGAAAAATGGAGATCATCAACACGATGTTCTTATTGATGTTCATGAACAACTAGATAAACATCACCCTGAAGGTGATGTAGAGAAAAATATTTTTTTCTCAAAATCTGAATGGTGATTCTTATGGTTCTGCAGTCGTGTAAAAAGAGTTGATGCAGGTCAAAATGATGAATGTTGTTAAAAAGGATGTTCCTAATGGTGTTCTCACAGAAGAAAAAGAATGGAAACCAATCATTCCATATTGTGTTGCTGCTGTACCTATATCAAATAGGAGATCAAAGAAGACTAATAAACAGTTTACAGGAGATCCTGTAAACATATCGTGAAGTGTTCAACTACTCAGCTCCCTTTTTCGGATCTCGTTGTAACACAAATTTTTGTATTTAATTTAATAAAACACAAAACAGTGTACAAATGAAATATTTTCGGATCAAGTTTGTATTTTTCGGATCCAATCTCTATTTCTCATCTGATTAATCACTCTATGAACGATCTTCAAACAGTCTTTGAAATCTTTCGAGGAAGATTTATTTCCTCGATCTTCTTTGACTTGGTTTTTGGTGTTTGACGACGTTAATTCGGAGGGTCGATGCCTTGTTTCCGGATCAAACGCCAATTTTTGGATTGAATTTGGTGTGGAACGCTTTAAACTGTCTTGCTTATGGATCAAACGCTGTCTTCGGGCTGATTTTGGTGAAGAACGCCTTTGAATGCTGTTTGAATTTAGAGCAGAACACTTTAAACCGTTTTGCTTGTGGATCAAACACCGTCTTCGGGATGACTTTGGTGAAGAGCGCCTTTGAATGCCGCAAGAACGCCTTGAATATCTGAGAGAACTTCACTTGTGGAACTTCTTCTCAAATTCTTGAACTCTTCAAATGAATTCTGGTGTGATTTTCATTCTCCATATGACCTCTATTTATAGGTGTAAGGAGAGAAAAATAGGGCTGAGGTGGCGTGATTTGATTGGCTCCTCAATATTTTGGACTTATCTTTATCAAATCATTGATTTTTGCACAGATTTGACACGTGTCGACTCTTGATTGGTTGAGATTATCCACATATTTAAATATCAACATTTATTTATTTAATTTAGGATTTAATTCATGTAAATCCCTAAAATATAAATAAATGATATACTTTGATATTTAAATCTTTATCTCCATTTATTAAATATCAATATCTATTTATTTAATTTAGAAATTAATTTAATTAAATTCCTAAAATATAAATAAATGATATAATTTGATATTTAATTATTTGCATGTCATAATTTAATTTAGCCATTAAAATTTATCCGTCTACAAATGCCTCCTTGAGAATTGTTCATGGATAATTTGCCTTGGAAATGAATTAGTCTCAAGATTGAGATTTATTAAATAGTTTTAACTTGTATCAATGAGCCTTTGTTTTTGCTAGATAGTTTTAACTCGTATCAAGGAGCCTTCATTTTTTTTACTAGATAGTTTCAACTCGTATCAAGGAGTCTTCATTTTTAACTTGAATTTATAGATTTTTTTTTTGTATTCGCGTCAATGAGCATTTTGAAATTGGAAATTAATTGGCATCAATCTTCACGAATGCATAATAGTCATTGGGCCCCTAAATCATCAATTAATCAATTTGGCCACTATGTCCGAAAGAATAATTAAATGGGCCATTTTCTAACGATTTTGATTTGCCGAGTATTGAAGCCCATGACTATCTAATCCACTTATTTTCCATCCCAATTTAAAGCCAATCATGGTGCAAAATTTTGAAATCATCTTCCCACGTCCGCAATGCTTTCAGAATAATTCCAAACATATAGAATTCTAGTGACACAAGAACTCTGCCGACATTGGTTTCAAGTAATGATCAAATCTTTTGAGATAATCATAATTTGATTTCCCAACATTTGAATTTGCTTCATTTACTGATTGGGAATTAGGATTCTTCTTAATTGCACACCAAGCAGGGACAAAAGTAATTTTAGTCGACTATGGATAACTTTCCTTTGGCAACTGATTAGCTACTAAAAATATCATCCCTATCCAATAGCTTTGAATCTTCATGCGGAAAGGATTTGAGCAGCTCTCTTTACCACTAAAACACTTCACAAAATCCTATATATAGCTGGCTCCATTAATAATTTGCTGCACTCCAACCGTAAGCAGCTCTCGGAAAATACACAGATCAGTTTCACATATATTCTTCCTGCGCCGACTCCAAATTTTGAACGACAGGTACCACAGTTTTTTAATTGTCCAGTTACATGTCATGCATCGGTGACTTGCTAGGAGATTATGCGCGTAAACATCTGCTCATCCATGTATTTGATACTTTTATGCCATCTTCTTCAACTTGCTGAAAATAAATCCGTATAATTGATCACGTAGTATGCTTCTGACACTTTTGCACGTGTGTCTAAATTTAAGAGTTTGGATTTATTTTATCATGCTTATGATGATTATTTAGCCATCATATGGTATTTCCTTTATTTTTAGAATATGTGGCATATTATTTATTGAGTGTGAATACTTAATTTTATCGTCCCACTATCTGTTTTGCTTGTTTACTAACACAAGAAAACTTATAATCCAATTTCATCCAACAGTCGAGCTATGGAATCCGCCTTCTTTTTCAGCATCCCTGCTAATTGCTTTTCTCTTATATGATTCGGCCTTTTTTTTTATAGCTTCAAGACCCATCCTTGCATGCGTAACACATATATGTACGTCTCATTTTTTGGCAAGAATTTGCAAGATTCTTCTAGACCACAATCCGCAGATTCAAACTTCAATCAAGAGGTTTTAAATCAAGAGGTGAGTTCTCTAGAAAATGATCAATTTTGATTTTGATCAAAATGTGATTTCTCTAGAAAATGATCCATCTGTGATTCCGATCAAGATACCAACTTCAATCAAGAGGCTTCAAATCAAGAGGTGAGTTCTCTAGAGAATGATCCATTTTAATTTTGATCAAAAGGTGATTTCTCTAGAAAATGATCCATCTGTGATTCCGATCAAGATACCAACTTCAATCAAGAGGCTTCAAATCAAGAGGTGAGTTCTCTAGAAAATGATCCATTTCGATTTCGATCAAAAGGTGACTTCTCTAGAGAACAATCCATCTTTGATTTTGACTCGACTTCAATTTCGATCAAGAGGCTATGAATTAAGAGGTGTGTTCTCTAAGAGAATGATCCATTTTGATTTCGATCAAAAGGTGACTTCTCTAGAGAACAATCCATCTTTGATTTTGACCCGACTTCAATTCCGATCAAGATGTTATAAATCAAGAGATATAATTTTCTTAGTGTTATGGATGCATGTGTTTTGAAAGAAGCTTGTTTGCATGTCAACTCCTTTTATCTCTATATACATGTATATATCTGTTTCATGCCCCTTTTCTTTTTTATTGTAGTTCCAACATGGTTTTCCTCAAAGATATCACTTTCTCTGGAAGAAGACATTTGGTGATTTTGGATCATGAAGATCAGCGAACTCAGGATGGGACGCTTCGAAGGGTTTATGAACCTCTTACCGGTAAGTTCGCAAATGCTTGGCCTAAGCTTACCAATCCTGTTCATCAGAAGGGGTGGTCACGCCAGATTGAAGTGTCCAAGACACCACAGTATGGACTTTGCAATCTACTCACCATCGTTTGATAAATGACGCCAACATATTACTGACTCTGAGATATCGTCTTGCTATTGAGAATATCAAGTGGGAAAATGACGTAGAATTTGTTGGAGAATGCCGCTATTTTAGTGGATACTGGGAATGGAGTGAAGATATCCTTAGTCGATGTGCCGATGATCTTCGGAAGGCTGGGATTTATGATGCTGTCTTTGCCTCTCTTTTTACATACGATCGAAACACCGAAATTATCAAAGCATTCTCTGAAGCTTGGTGTCCAAAAACAAACACTTTGTTAACCTCAGTAGGCGAGATGTCGATCTCCTTATGCGATGTGCATGTGCTATCCAGACTCCCGATGAATGGAGGACTTTATGATGAAGTGATACCTTCTACGAAGGAACTTACCGGTGCTGATCAAAATAACAGACTGTATGTTTCTGCTAGCTGTAAATATCTTTTCCATGCTTATCACATTCTTCGGGGCCAGTCCTCTTCAGTTTCTATCGAGGAATGGATAAAATTTTAGTCAAAGAACAAGAAAAAGTATCAAAGGCCTCCTCCACGTAAAGAAAAGAAGACGGTGCGTTCTAAGTCAACTCATAATCCTACTGGCAAGATCGAAGTTCATTAACCGTGGACTGCTGTGGAAAAGATCTCATTTGAGAAACTTGAAGTGAAGGACAAGCATATGCACCAGACGTATCTAGCTACTTATCTTACTTGTTGGCGATGCAACTTTGTTCTTCCAGAAGGTGACACCCGTTCAATTCGTCCGGAGACATTTAAAATGGCGAGCATGATGGCATTTCGAAAAGAAATAGCCCTTACTGTACCAGTTTTGACGAGCATTTATAGAGGTTTAAACGACCTTTCATCTTCTCCAGAGCCCATTTGCGTCCAGGAAGCATTCCCGATCCATTTTGTTTATAGATAGTTGGGACATTACTTCAAAACTCATTTTCCTTTTAGCCTACAGGTGCAAACTACCCGAATGATCAACTATTCAGGCAAAGAAGGGGCGATATATTATGATCCTGCTCAGGCTCGTGCTCGACTTCGAAAATGGGACCAGATTTCTTGGAATTGTATGATGCTTTCCGAGACTAAGGCTCAGAATATTTGGTATACTGATGATGGTTAAGCGCCAGAATCCCATCAGTGCTTCTTTATGGCTATCCGCTCTAATTACCTGACGAAGAGGCTTGGTGATAGTTTTATCATTGAACCTTACAGCCCGCATCGATTCAGCCACCAATTTGGGTATTACCAGGTTTTATCTGGAGTTCTTGATCCAGATATTCGAGATGCTTCTTTAGACGTGGGTCTTAAATACTGGCGACTTTACTTGTTAGATGATTCTATATCACGTGCTTGTTTTCCAAGTCGGACTTTAAGTGCAAAGAATCTTCCATCCAAGGATTATAAAGATTGGTGGGATTTAGTATACAAAAACTTTTCCCAAGAGGATGTCACTACCCTGATTCATCCCCAAATGTAGGTTGTTATGATTCAGCCCCGAACGGATGTTGTTGAAGGCCAAACACAAGCTGACAAGGTTGATTCTCTTTCTAAAAAGAGAAAAACACATTTGAACACTGGTGATGACTCTGTCAGCAATAATGCCGAGCGTCATTGGAAGAGACAGAAAAGGCATGAACAACCTATTGAACAACATGCTGAGAGCGGTCTTGCTGCTGTAGCTGGAGATGAGGTTTTCTTTCTTCTTTATCATTTAGTATATTTCGGCATTCCATATTGCCTCGATTTTTTACCCATCCTTTTTTCAGGTGACTAAAGAGTGTGTTGGAGGTAATGATTTGGAAGACAATCAGGATTTAGCTAAGCGTAGACCATCTCCAGATAAGCCGACTAAGATCAGACCGACACCTCATCTCAGCGATGTTTCTGAGTTTAATGGCCAGACTCTTTACGATTCCCACCGTAAGATATTTCTCACAGGTTTCTGGGGTGACCTTAAAAGAAAGATATTGAAGACTCCGGCTAAGTTTATATCATCCATTAAAGAAGATGTTCTTGGTGGGATTTCAAGTATACAAAATCTTTCCTTTGATTTTGACTTGTCTTATTTGAAGAATAGCTTAACTACTCTTTTTTCCCAAGCTGTTGCTTATGATGAGGAAAGATCGGCATCCTTTGAATCTGCAGAGGTCTCTTCGCAACGTTTGAAAGAAGTCAAGCAAAGTATTCATGATGCCAAGGCCAAAAGGAAGGATGATACCAATCAAATTAAATTCTTGAAAAATGAGTTGGCCGAGTTGGAGAAACAGAAAGAACACCTATCCAAGTCTTTAAAAGAGCTCCAAGCTTCGCAAAAGGCTCTCCGGAACAAGATTAAAGAACTTGAGGGTGAGCTTGCTGAGCAGAAAAACACCTTTGGAGTGGAAGCGGCTAAAAATGTGGATAATTTGAGATCTCTCTTGGAGTCTGCCAAAGCGGCTTTTGAAGACCAAAACCCTTTTGCTTAGTTCTTGTCTAGTTTCGTACATTTTCATCCTTTTTTTTAATGACGCTGTTATGCAATTTATTTAAATCAATGCATTGATTCTTTTCCGCTTTTGAGAATTTATGTTCTTCATCTATGATCTTCTAACTGTTATGCAATTTATTTAAATCAATGCATTGATTCTTTTCCGCTTTTGAGAATTTATGTTCTTCATCTATGATCTTCCAACTGAAATGGCAAAACACAAATCATGACTGAACTTAGAAATTATCTAAGCTGCCTACGTACCCTTTTGAAAAAGATCAAGTCAATACGTAGTTCAAACGATCAATTTGTATTTTGATTTGGGGAGGGGGGTGCCGTACACAGTTTATACTCATACGGGCCAGGAGTGAATATTCTTTAACCACTATAGACAAAGTGGGTGTTTTATATTTTAACCACATAGAACACATTTGGTGGGATAAATAATAGTTTAACCACATAAATTGAACTTTTGGTGGGAATGCTAGCAGTTTAGCCACGTGCACATTCTTTGGTGGTTACCGTACGCAGTTTATACTCATGCGGGCCAGGAGTTGTCTTCATATCTTCTCCTTTCAAGGATAATAACGCTTCAAGAACTTCCCATTTATCGGGCCAATTCTTACGTTATCTTCAGAGATCAATTTGTATGCACCATTTGTGTAGACTTCTTTAACAACATATGGACCATCCCATCTTGACACAAATTTATTTCCGACACGATGAGTGGTGATAATTGGTCTTCTCACAGCAAGAACCAGATCTCCAACTTGGAAAGAACGTGATCGCACTTTTTTATTGAAAGCTTTTGAGAGCCGAGTTTGATAGCATTCCAACATTTGTTGTGCCTCCAAACGCTTTTCATCCAAAGCTTCTAACTCTTGAAGACGCAAGTGTGCATTTTCTTCTTCAGTTAATCCTTCTTGGATGGCAATTCTGAGAGATAGAATTTGTTGCTCAAGCGGGATGACGGCTTCCACTCCATACACCAGTGAATAAGGAGTTGCTTGTGTGGGCGTCCTGTGAGTTGTTCTGTACGCCCATAATGCTTCACCAATTCGCTCATGCCAATCATGCTTTGATTTTGCAACTACCTTCTTCAACAAGTTGCACAACGTCTTGTTAAAAGCTTCAGCTAGTCCATTTGCAGCTGGGTTATACATGGAGGATTTTCTTTGCTTGAAATTGAATTTCTCACAGAGTTTATCTATCAATGTATTACTAAAGGGCTTCCCATTGTCAGTGATGATGTATCGAGGGACCCCATAGAGATAGATAATATTGGACTTGATGAAGTCGGCCACATTCTCTTTCTTCACTTCTTTCAAAGGTACCGCTTCAGCCCACTCTGAGAAATAATCTGTTGCAGCCAAGATATATAAGTGCCCTCCAGAAGATTTTGTCATGGGCCCCACAACATCCATGCCCCAAGCATCAAAAGGCCAAGAAGCGACTGTTGGATGTAATGGCTCGGGTGGTTGATGGATAAGGTTTGCATGGAATTGACAAGGTTGACATCTCTGCGCATAATCCAAGCAATCTTTCACCATGGTCGGCCAGTAGTAACCCATTCTTTTAATTTGGAAGTGCAGTTTTGGACCGGATTGGTGAGCACCACAAACACCAGAGTATGTTTCTTCCATAGCTTTTGCGGCTTCTTCATCATTTAAACATCTTAGAAAGATACCATCAAAAGACCGTCTATACAGTGTGCCTTTGAAGTATATGAAGCGAGCAGCACGATGGTGGACATCAATTCTTCGACGTGGATCATCTGGTAACCTTTCATACTTCAAGTAATCAACAAACACTTGTCTCCAGTCTTCTTGTTCAATTTCAAACACTTCTACGACATCATTCTCATCTTCTTCACAATCTTCGTCTTCGAAGATAGGTGGTATAACCCAACTCTTACAAATGGGTATGTGAATCTTACTGTATACCCCTAAAGGGATATACTGCTACGATAGTCATGCCTGACAGTAAGATTCACATACCCACACTCTTTTTCATGATCCGGCTGAATGGTTGACACCGACCAGCTAGATTTGAGATAAATCTTCGAAGATATGCTAACTTTCCTTGTAGACTCTTTAACTCGTGAAGGTTACGATGCTCAGACATCTTCATTATTGCATTGATCTTGGCTTGTTCAATTTCTATTCATTGGTGGTGAACAATAAATCCAAGGAATTTTCCAGACTTCACTCCAAATGCGCACTTTAGAGGATTCATCTTTAGTTGATATTTTCTGAGTCGCTCAAAGATCATCCTCAAGTCTTCTAAATGGTCAATTCACCGTTTCGACTTCACTACCACATCATCCACATAACATTCGATGTTTTTGTGAAGTATATCATCAAAAATCTTCTGCATAGCCCTTTGATAAGTAGCACCAGCATTCTTCAATCCAAATGGCATGACTGTGTAGCAGTATATCCCTTTAGGGGTACGAAATGCTGTGAGCTCTTCATCTTCTGGAGACATACGAATTTGGTTATAACCAGAAGATCCATCCATGAAAGATAGTGCTTCATGTCCAGTGGTAGCATCAATCATCAGTTCAGCGATCGGCAATGGAAAGTCATCTTTTGGGCATACTTCATTTAAATCTCTGAAATCAACACAAACTCGAATTTGCCCATTTTACTTTCTCACGGGGATGATGCTGGATATCCAAGTCGGATATTTAACTTCTCTGATGAATCCAACTTCAATGAGTTTGTTTACTTCAGCTTCAATGAGTGGGATCAAATCTGGACGAAACCGCCGTTGGGCTTGCTTGACAGGTCGTATCTCCTTCTTCACTGCTAGATAATGTACAATTATCTTTGGATTTAATCCAGACATCTCTTTGTATGACCAAGCAAATACATCTTTGAACTCTTTAAGCAGTTCAATATATTAGCGTTCTTCATCGGCAGTCAAAAGTGCACTTATGTAGGTGAGCCTTGGGTCATTTTCATTGCCCAAATTGATTTCTTTCAATTTGTCAATAGTGGACTTGACACCTTCTTCGAACTGAGGAGAGGCTATCTCTGCACCTTCCTCTTCGACAGTCACTTCTTCACTTGAGGTAATGTGATGTGATGAGGTAATCTCTTCATTCATTTCTTCGGGACTTTTGAACTCTATGCATTTTCTCATTGTTCCATCTCTTCATCTCACCCAAATTATGTGTGCCACATTATTTGTCTTGATCACACCCCTTCTAACCAGGTGGGAGATGTCTCGATGTAACTGGTTTTGAACATCACAAGGGATCGTGTTTTGAACACCACTTGCAACATAGTAAGATGAAGCTACGCTTTCTCTGTCGGTTTTATCTTCAACGTGTTGCGTAAAGATGACCGTCATCATCTTGGCTTTTAGCTCTCTTCCACATGACACAGTCAATGTAGTGCATCTCTTCATACGGGAAGGGATCAAACTCCTCACCTTTTGAGTTACTCGAGATTTATCAAATCCATCTGAACTTTCAACTTTTGTGATCTTGCCGCCACATTTTCTACCAAGCCTCTTAAAGACAGACACCCTCAGAGACTTACCAAGTCTCTTGAAAATAGATGTTCTTGGAGTTTTCTTTTTGTATTTGCCAACTGCATCTTCTGTTGATGAAAATTCTCCTTCAAAAACATGGTTTGTTGTAGCCCTTTTGATGGTGATGCGAATGGGATTTTGTGGGACGAATCCCAAGTCTGCCTTAGTGCTTGGGACAGCATGGCCATTTTTTTTCAACATTCTTTGTGTGGCATTAAGTCCATAGTTCTGTTGATCTACAACTTTTGAATGGGACTCCGTCACAGGGCTTTTTTGTGGACTATATCCAGCTTTAACAAGAAGTTTAAATGCTTTTGGGCCGAAATGCTGAGTGGCATCACCATTAATACATTCTCCATGTTCAATAGCACCGCCTTGTGTTGGTCGAACGAATCCTTTGAGTGGTGGTGGGATAGGCATCTTTGCATCAATTTTGGTGAGAGGCATGGTAAGTCCTTCCAACGATTCTGTTCCAGATGCTTCTTTCTTAATCTTTTGGCACTTCCAAGTTCTTTCTGATGAACTTCTGCCCCTTTTGTTGCCTTTATGTTAGATAAATAGTACTTTGAGTCAGGAAAGTATGATTCAGCTTCCGTAAAGGTTTGTGGTCACCAACTACTGTCTTTACAACTCCATCCCGACAATACTTGAAGCATTGATACCATGTTGAGGGGATAAATCCATTCTCATATAGCCATGGTCGTCCAAGAAGCATGTTATTGTTGGTTTTATATACTGTAAGACTTGTCTTTGTATACTTTTTCTGATGATATGATGATATGAAATGAAAGTTATTACAGTCACTGTTTGCATTTAGATTATGTTCTATAATTGTTTTATGCAATGTTCCATATACTTACATTGTAGATGATATGGTGTGGGGAGACACACGGTAAGATCATATCATTAGAACCTTGTAATGTATTAAAGAGCTCACGGCTTAGATGGTCCTGAACACACCATCGGTATACCGTAGAATAATCTGATAAGTTAGTTTATCTTGACTAACTGATTATTCTAGTACACTCGTTAGTGTATTGAGGAGGATCACGATAGGATACTATTCTCTGTCTCTGACCCAGTTACTGAGAGAATAAAGATCCACAGAGTTCGGGTTCTGAACTCATGTGATATTGGCAAGCATATGTGTGCGTTGTTTATTACTTTGATTTATTAATGAGTGAGATCTTTTGGTAGATTGAATTCAATATCTTGGGTAATACAATGTATACATGATGTCTTGAGCAGTATGCATGAGCACCGTGTCCTGGTGCGCCAGGTTGATGATGTTCTCTTGAGGAAACACAAGTTCATGTTGAAACCCTGCAGGTGGAATTTATTCCGTACATGAATAAGTTTGTGTGGTACTACTCATGATTTTAGATGTTAATTAATTATAGCTGTCAGAGGCTGATATAATTAATTAATGAACATTATATCTTAAACATGGGGAATGGCTGGACTAAAGGAGAAAGCATATTCGTAAATATTTATTAAATTGGTAGGTCAGTTTTACTTCTTTAGTGGAATAAAAGTAAAACTTAATTTATTTAATTATATCCTAGGTTTATTGGATATTGGATATTAAATAAATTAGTGGACCAATTTAATATTCTTCTAGATCCCTGTAGTAGCCCAATTGACTGATAGTGGACTGGATATTGAACTTGAGATAGAGGCCCAGCCCAATAGGGCTGGGAGATGAAAATTTCGCCCCTCCCTATATATAAAGGGAGGGGGGCACGAAATTTTCGTGATATTAATTATAAGAAATTAGCCCCTCTTTGTCTCTCAAAGTTATCCACAGATTTCACAACTCTATCTAGTAGATTTCAGCCCACTCTGAATCTAGATACAGTCCGGGAATACAACAGAAGATCTTGGAGTAGAATACTGTGGTGGTCGAATTTTGAGCATAGGAGACGCCATTCATGTATTCATTCAACAACAAGATTAGATCTTTAATCTTGTCCACAGACCGTCTATCAATTTGTAAGTAAATTCGATTTCTATATCTTCCACTTTATTAGATTCGAATCTGCTTTGCATGCCTTTTGAATAGATTGTGATTAACATGCATGTTACATAAAATTATGATTTGCATGAACAAGGATTAATGAACAACCAAATGATCCTGCGGTGGTTTAATTTGAAAAAACCTCAACAACTGGTATCAGAGCGGGTTTTGGCACTGTTCTAGAATTAATCCTGGCATAATTTCGAATTGCATAATTAAATTTGATGATAAATTTATGGTGTTTAAATTTTCAGATTTAATTGGCTATATATTTCGATTTTATGGTATTCAAAATTTGGAATAATTTTTGATGTATAATTCGAAAATTATAGTTTTGAATAGGTTTGAATTTTTGGCCACTATGAAATAGCTTTTGGAATGATATTTGATGATCTTCAAATTTCCAGATTTTATGTCATATGTGGATCGAAAATTTAAGGGTCAAATTTTCAAATTTGATGTTTAAAAATTCCCTAATTTGTTGTTTAAATTTTCGACACTATGGTTTTTAAATTTGGATGGATTTTTTATCAACATCAAAATTTCCAGATTTAGTTGTAGTGTGATCGAAAATTTTGTTAGATTAGAATAAGATTTGGTGATTTTTGATGTATATCAAAAGTTACAAAATTCTAATCTAGATAGGTTTGAAATTAGAATTTTAAATTTTGTAATTTTTGAAGTGGATCAAAATTTCCAGATTTTAATTCTTGAAAATTTCAAAACCTCTACTATATGATTTGGAATAGTTTTTTGATTAATGTTAAAATTTCCAAATGTGAAATGTAGTGTAATTTTTGAAAATTATTAAATTAATTTGGAATTGATTTTGATCAAAATCAAATTTTCAGATTTATTTAGTAATGTGGATCGAAAATTATGAGATTGGATTGAGATTTGATATTATTTGATGTACATCTTGATTTACCTAATTTTAATCTAGATAGATTTGAAAATAGAATATTAAATTTGGAAGAATTTGAAGTTGATCAAATTTCCAGATTTATTATTTGTGTTATTTTCGAAAATCTATGGATTAAAAATTGGATAAGGTGATTTTGGATATATACAAATAATTACCAAAATCCAATTGTGATAAGATTTTAAATTTGGATAAGTTTTGGAAGATTTTGGATTGGAATCAAATCTCCAAACTTTATCCTTGAAGATCTAGATTCTTATGGATAATATTTGGATTAGATTCTTGATTTATATCAATATATCCAATTATTATTTAATTAGGGTGGCTTGAAAATATTAAATAAATTTGGTGGATAATTATAACTAATTTCCATATTTATTTAAGATATATTTTCGAAAATATACAAGATTAAAATTGGTGGATAATTATTTTAATTTCTAATTTTTATCTTGTGGATAATATCGAATTAATTAATTTAGTTAATTGTAAAATTCAATTATTATTTAATATTCATGCATAGATATCATATATTATTTTATGTGGATCATTTAATAAATGATTGTTGGATTTGTAGACTGTGTTTGTTTGCAGGTTTACCAACTATCATGGCTCCTTTATTTTATGTGATGTATGTTTATGTTGAATGAATGTTGGCCATATGCCGGTTTGGCTACGTGATTTTAATCCATGAGAAAATCCTTGGATTAGGTCTAGGTTTTATCTTACGTTGTTTTAATGTAATAGATATAAAGCTGTTAGTCCGAGTTTTTGAGTTGTAATTTTTATTCTAGCAATATTAGATTTTTCCTAATGGAATAGAAAGTCTGTATTGAATAAAGATCGAAGATCAACTCAAAAGAAGGAAAGTGGTTCGGCACCAAAAAGGAAGGTTCACCGGTTCACGTCCCGAAAACCCTAAATGGAGCTAGGATTTTTGGCGAGGCGCGGTGAAGGGGGTGGCGGTTCCAGCCTGTTTTCGGAGCTGACTTTCCAGTTTTATCTCATCAATCAACATGAGATATAAGCCATGATAGTTGGAATATTACTGTTGCTTATTATGTTGAAGCATGCAATGGATGTTTATCATTTTATGTGATGTTTGCATGTTCGATAATGGTATAAAATGAAACATCAACCATAAATAACTAAGTGGATGAGATTCATACCAAAGTATGTAGAAATCTCATACGGTCTCCATTAAAATCTGGTTTAATTGAGAAGTGATGGGCATGCGCGTTGACATCGGTCTTTCTCCATATTGGATGTGTCATATCACAGTTTTCTCTGGAAATTAAATCTCCTAAAAGGATAGCTGTAGAACACTATTAGAACTAACTGACTCCTCCATCTGGAGCGGTTAAATTCGAGTAGTGATCTTGCTGCGAAGATAATGGTGTGCAAACTTAGATGTAATTTATTGATAAACATCCACACGATCGTGGCTTATCAGTTAGACGATTGCATGACCGTGTTTA
This sequence comes from Perilla frutescens, assembly GCA_026008535.1. Classification (NCBI taxonomy): domain Eukaryota; kingdom Viridiplantae; phylum Streptophyta; class Magnoliopsida; order Lamiales; family Lamiaceae; genus Perilla; species Perilla frutescens. Next base: position 63,910,203 of record BRKX01000008.1, on the reverse strand, counting down.
TTATCTAGCTATTAATTTGCTTATTGTAAGGAAACTCAACCGGAGGTAAATTAAAGGTTTAACCTTTTTAAAGATGAATTTTACAAACGTCCACACTATCGTGGCTTATAAAAGACATTTTTAAAGTGTCGGTGGAAAAGTATATAATTTTTATGAGGTTTTCGATTATATACTGTTTATCCTAAATGTGTTTTGTAACTATGTTGCATGTTTTTAATTTCAGTTATTTCATATCATCTATGGCACTCTCCAATCTGTCCTCAATCCTCAAAGAAAACAAACTTGTCGGTGAAAACTACAATGACTGGCTTCGTAACCTTAACTTAGTTCTTGTTGCTGAGGGACACAAGTTTGTACTTGAAGAGGTTTGTCCTCAGACGCCAGATGAGGGTTCTGAAGAAGCCCAAAAGGTTGCATATGAGAAGTGGGTAAGGTCTAATGAGATTAAGCGCTGTTACATCTTGGCATCTATGTCAAGTGTGTTGCAACATCAACATGACCCTATGAAAACCGCTTATGATTTCATGTACAACCTTAGGCTGCTATTCGGTCATCAGAACCACTCAACACGCCATTTGGCAATGAAGAAGTTAATGGATGCGATAATATCAAACTCCACACCTGTTAGGGATAACGTTCTCATGATGATGGGGTATTTATCTGGGATGGAGACCTTGGGTGGAGATCTAGATGGCGATTCTCAAATCGACATTGTTCTTCATAGCTTGTCCTCGAAGTTTGAGCAGTTCAGGCTGAATTTTAACATGATTAAAAGGGATGTCAGCCTGACTGAACTGCTCATAGATCTTCAGGCAGCTGACTTGCTCCAAAAGAGCAATCCTGAGGCCCACATAGCTGAAAAAGGAGCGTCTTCTTCTGGTGGAAAAAAGAAGAAGAGAAACGCACCTAAGAAGACAGCAGATGAGGCGCCTAAGGCGAAGAAACTAAAGGTAAAGATTCCTCCCGGGGAGTTCAAGTCGAAGACTAAGTGCTTCAAGTACGGCCAACCAGGTCATTGGAAGGGGGCGTGTCCTAACAAGAAGAAGAAGAGAGGTACATCTGACACTCTGGTTGTGAAAACATGTTTAGCAACTTGTTCTACCCAGTCTCGGGTAGTAGATACTGGAGCTACTGATCATGTTTGAATGTCTTTACAGGGGTTCCTGGTAAAAAGACAGCTGAGTGACGACGAGATCACCGTCTACATGGGTAATGCTATGAGAGTAGCGGCTGTTGCAGTGAGAGACGTTGTTTTACCTTTCAGTAGTGATAGAACTTTGGTTTTGAAAGATTGTCTTTATGTGCCTGGTTTTAGGCGAAACTTAATTTCAGTTTCTAAATTTATTACGGATGGATATTCTGTCTCTTTTGATAGCAAAGTTGTTATCTTTAGTGGTAAATATTTTATCTGTTCTGGCACATTGGATGGACACTTATACTTTCTTAAACCAACTGAAAACACTACGCAAAGACAACTATTGAATACATCGATCATAAACCCTAACAAGAGAGAAGAACCTTCAGAATTGAATCAAACCTATCTTTGGCATCTAAGGCTAGGTCATATTAACCTTAAGAGGATACAAAGGCTTGTAAATGATGGACCATTGTCTTCTTTTGTACTGGAATCATTTCCTTTGTGTGAATCCTGTTTGGAAGGTAAAATGACCAAGCGTCCTTTCCAGTTAAAAGGAAATAGATCCGAAGGGCTATTAGATTTTATACACTCTGACATGTGCGGCCCTATGTCAATTCAAGCTCAAGGAGGGTTCGAGTATTTCATCACTCTCATTGATGATTACTCAAGATACAGTTATATCTACCTGTTGCGTTGCAAGTCTGAATGCTTTGAGATATTCAAAGAATTTAAGGCGGAAGTGGAGAAATGAACATGCAGAAGTATTAAGTCACTACGTTCTAATCGTGGTGACGAGTACCTATCAAGAGAATTTAGGGATTACATTACAGAGAATGGGATTACATCCTAGTTGACTGCGCCTGGAACGCCACAGCAGAATGGCGTGGCAGAAAGAAGGAATCGTACATTGTTAGAGATGGTTAGATCGATGATGAGTTATTCTGAGTTGCCCATTTCGTTCTAGGGATATGCCCTAGAAACAACAGCCTATATTCTTAACTTGGTTCGATCAAAATCAGTTCCTGCTACACCCACAGAATTATGGACTGGACGAAAGCCCAGTTTGAACCATATTCGGGTTTGGGGTAGCCCAGCACACGTGTTGGACAAGGAAGCTGATTAGCTGACTCCTCGTACTGATGTAAGGCTGTTTGTTGGATATCCTAGAGTAACGAAATGTGGCTTATTTTATAGTCCTAAGGATCAGAAGATCATTGTTACAGGAACTGCCTCGTCGCAGTGGGAGGGTTGTACGCCAACCTGATAGATTCATTGGTCTGGGAGAGGTTTCAGATTTCCCAGAGGGTCTCAATGAATTGGATCTTAGGACCTATGACGAGGCAATTCGAGATAAAGATGCGGATTTCTGGAAAACTGTAATGGAGTCTGAGATTGGATCTATGGATCGCAATCAAGTCTGGGATCTTGTAGAACCACAAGAAGGGATAAAACCCATTGGCTGTAAGTGGGTCTACAAGCGTAAGAGAGGATCTGAAGAGAAGGTTGAAACCTTGAAGGCAAGATTGGTGGCAAAACGGTATACTCAGAAAGAAGGGATCGATTATGAGGAAACCTTTTCGCCGATAGCCATGCTTAAGTCAATCTGGATTCTCTTGTCTATTGCCGCTCATTTGGATTATGAGATCTGGCAGATGGATGTCAAGACAGCTTTCCTAAATGGAAGTCTTGAGGAAAACATCCACATGAAACAACCAGAGGGATTCATTGCTAAGGGTCAAGAGCACTTGGTGTGTAAGCTTAAGAGATCCATTTATGGACTTAAGCAGGTATCAAGATCTTGGAACATCCGATTTGACAAGGTTATCCAGTCATATGGATTCTTACAAAGTCCGGATGAGAGCTGTGTGTACAAGAAATGTGATGGAAATATGGTGGCATTCCTCGTACTTTATTTTGATGATATCTTGCTTATTGGAAACAGTAAGAAGGCGTTGTCGAACATTAGGGTGTGGTTGTTCGAGCAGTTCAATATGAAGGATCGGGGTGAAGCCGGACATGTCCTTGGCATCAAGATCATTCGTGATCGCCAGAAAAGGATGTTATGTCTTTCCCAGGCAACTTATATCGATACGGTGCTAGCTAGATTTGGCATGCAAGATTCCAAGAAAGGTTTTATACCTTACAGGCATGGAATTCATCTATCCAAGGAAATGTGTCCCCAAACACAGTCTGAGATAGAGGAAATGAAGAAAGTACCATATGCTTCGGCTGTGGGAAGTTTGATGTATGCCATGCTATGCACTAGGCCTGATATATGCTATACCATTGGCATGGTAAGCAGATATCAGTCTAACCCTGGACAAGGTCACTGGACTGCGGTCAAAAACATTTTCAAGTACCTTAAACGGACTCGGGATTACATGTTGGTTTTTCGCTCTGATAGTCTAGTGCCTTTGGGTTACACGGACTTAGATTTTCAATCCGACAAAGATCAGAGTAAGTCTACCTCGGGCTATGTGTTTACACTAGGAGGTGGAGCCATCGCATGGAGGAGCATTTTGCAGAAATGCATTGCAGATTCCACCATGGAAGTTGAGTACGTAGCTGCCTCTAAGGCTGCGAAAGAGGCTGTCTGGCTCTGCGGGTTCCTAGTGGGCTTGGGCGTGGTTTCTGATTTGCCTCAGACTATCACGATATACTGTGATAACTCTGGTGCAGTGGCAAATTCGAAGGAGCCAAGAGCCCACAAGGCAAGTAAACACATAGAGAGAAAGTACCTTCTTATACGAGAAATCGTTAAGAGAGGAGACGTGGCGGTGGTCAAGATTGCATCGGAGGACAACCTGGTTGATCCATTCATGAAAAGCCTGGCGGCTAAGACCTTTGATGGTCACGTGGAGAAAATGGGAGTGAGATGCAGACCTAATGGAGCGGTTTGGGTTGATAGTTTAAGATTGGAGAGTTAGCCAGTTAGTTATTATGCTTGAAAGACATGCTTCAAGTATAAGTGGGAGATTGTTGGTTTTGTATACTGGAAGACTTGTCTTTGTATACTTTTCTGATGATATGATGATATGAAATGAAAGTTATTACAGTCACTATTTGCATTTAGATTATGTTCTATAATTGTTTTATGCAATGTTCCATATACTTACATTGTAGATGATATGGTGTGGGGAGTCATACGGTAAGATCATATCATTAGAACCTTGTAATGTATTAAAGAGCTCACGGCTTAGATGGTCCTGAACACACCATCTGTACACCGTAGAATAATCTGATAAGTTAGTTTATCTTGACTAACTGATTATTCTAGTACACTCGTTAGTGTATTGAGGAGGATCACGATAGGATACTATTCTCTGTCTCTGACCCAGTTACTGAGAGAATAAAGATCCACAGAGTTCGGGTTCTGAACTCATGTGATATTGGCGAGCATATGTGTCCATTGTTTCTTACTTTGATATATCAATGAGTGAGATCTTTTCGTAGATCGAATTCGATATCTTTGGTAATAATAATGTATACATGATGTCTCGAGCAGTATGCATGAGCATCGTGTCCTGGTGCGCCAGGTTGATGATGTTCTCTTGAGGAAACACAAGTTTATGTTGAAACTCTGCAGGTGGAATTTATTCCGTACATGAATAAAGCTTGTGTGGTACTACTCAAGGTTTTAGATGTTAATTAATTATAGCTGTCAGAGGCTGACATAATTAATTAATGAACATTATATCTTAAACACGGGGAATGGCTAGACTAAAGGAGAAAGCATATTTGTAAATATGTATTAAATTGGTAGGTCAGTTTTACTTCTTTAGTGGAATAAAAGTAAAACTTAATTTATTTAATTATATCCTAGGTTTATTGGATATTGGATATTAAATAAATTAGTGGGCCAATTTAATATTCTTCTAGATCCCTGTTGTAGCCCAATTGACTGATAGTGGACTGGATATTGAACTTGAGATAGAGGCCCAGCCCAATAGGGCTAGAGCATGAAATTTCGCCCCTCCCTATATATAAGGGGAGAGGGGCACGAAATTTTCATGATAATAATCATAAGAAATCAGCCCCTCTTTGTCTCTCAAAGTTATCCACAGATTCCACTACCCTGTCTAGTAGATTTCAGCCCACTCTGAATCTAGATACAGTCCGGGAATACAACAGAAGATCTTGGAGTAGAATTTGTGGTGGTCGAAATTTTGAGCATAGGTGGCGCCATTTACTGTATTTATTCAACAGCAAGATTAGATCTTTAATCTTGTCCACAGACCGTCTATCGATTTGTAAGTAGATTTATTTTCTATGTCTTCCGCTTTATTAGATTCGAATATGCTTTGCATGCCTTTTGATTAGACTGTGATAAACATGCATGTTACATAAAATTATGATTTGCATGAACATGGATTAAAGAACAACCAAATGATCATGCGGTGGTTTAATTCTAAAAAACCCCATCAAATTTTTATAAAATTGTCAACTGCTTATTAAAAAGGAGCTATGCATGCAAGATTAATCTAGACGTTAGTATAATCTCAGGAGGACCTTAGGTCTCCCTTTTATAATCTAGACTGATTAAGTTATTCTCTTCTAGATGGTTAAGCATCGTTCGACAGCTAGGAAACGCATGCCTCTTTTTCACCCTGTGCAAGAGAAGGTCGAGAGGTTCAGAAGGGAGACATGGAATGGCAATGAGCAGTTACTGTCCTATATGGCAAGATACCTCGAAAGGTGGGCTTGGACAAACGGCTATGGAGGGGAGCCCGGAAGTGTATCCGACTTGGAAACGTGCATCCGCATGTGTGAGCATGCGCCACCTGCTTGGAGGCCTACAATGTACCGTATTCTGCAAAGCATGATCACCCGTGATCCCGAGACGTACGCCGAAATCGGAAATCTGACGGAGTTCTCGTTGGCCTTGATGGCTCGTTGGGCATCGGAGTATGGTCACGTGCACGCCTTTGCCGAGCAGCAAGCAGATGAGTAAAACCCCTCTCTCGTGGTAGAGTTAGAACTGCAAAGGGCGACTATCAACAGTCCCCCTGGATTTCAAGCACCACGCCCTGACAACGAAGGAACCTCAGGAGCGGGACCCTCAAATGTCCGGATTGTGAACCACACTGAGTCCCTGTTTTCCTGCACTCCTCAAATAAACTAGTGGACCCCTGTGTCCGCTTCTCAGGGTCTGGGACAGTGTATGCCCCATCAGTATCCCGAAGGGAGCGTCCGCATGAGAACATTCAAGTTCAGTGTCCCAGAGACAGTTGATGTTGGAGACGAGGAAGAAGAAGATGGGACCCGGAGGAGGGCGAAGAGGAAGTAGGATCGCCATGCAAGGAGAAAGGGAAGGGCCTGGCTTATGATTGAGCATTAGTAGGAAGTGTAGGATGTGTTGCAGTTAAAATACCTGATTGTCTGATTTATCTGCTATCTGTCTGTATTTCTGATGTCCGTTTAATCCGCTTTAACCAAGACTCTAATATGTAATATATGCTTTAACCCCTCTAGACTCAAATAGCGGTAGTGAATTTTCCAGGAGACTGCCCTATTCCGTTTGTAACCTATAACCTCCGTTATGTTATCGACGCCAAAGTCCTCACAATGAGGCAATATTCTATTATGTTTGAATGACATTTAAATTTCCGCCTTATGTGATCTATTTTAAATTAAAAGACCTTATCGAAAGGCATCCTTGCCTTGTGTGAATTCAATCAAGTGTCGCTAATGTCTAGTTCTTTAGGATGCCACCCCGAAAACATCAAGCCGAGAACGAAGATGAGAACGAACCTGAGCAAGTCCTAAACCCCGGTCCAAGAGCCGAAAGTGTGTTTCTCAAACACAACCCTCCATCGTTTAATGATTTAGAAGATCCAATGGATGCCGAAAAATGTGTTCGCTCCTTAGAGCGAATTTTCAATTTCATAGCTTGTTTGGAAGAAGAGAAGTTAAGTTGTGCTCTTTTCATGCTGATGGATGATGCGGACTACTGGTGGGAGTCCGTTCGAAGGACCATAACCCCAGAGCAATGAGAGGACTATAGTTGGGAAGATTTCAAGCATGACTTATATCAGAAGTACATCCCGGATTGTTATCGAGAGGCAAAAGAGATGGAGTTCTGGAACCTAAAGCAAGGAAATAAGACAGTGTCAGAATACGACATAGAATTCAATCAATTGTCGAGGCATGCTCCACATCTAGTGGACACATATGGGAAAAAAGCACGCAAGTTCAAGGAAGGACTTAGGTCCGAGATTGGTATAGCCCTTGCTCGGAAAGAAGACATGTCTTATGCTCGAATCTTAGCCAAATCCTTAAGCATAGAAGCCATTCTCCCTCGTGAGAAAGTTCAGCCCCCTCAGCCATCTGGCGATCCAAAAGGAAAAAGAAAGTGGGAAGGAGGAAGAAGAGATGACGGAGGAAAGAAACCCCACTGGCAAAGCCGAGAATCAGGAGTGCCTCGTAGTCAGCCTAGCAACACCCCTAGCTTTAGGCCGTGTCAAAGGTGCAGAAGAATGCATCCTAGAGTCTGCCGAGCAAATCAAACTGGGTGCTACAACTGTGGTAAAGAGGGGCACTTCAAGAGAGAGTGTCCTAAAGGAAACAACAGATGATCTCAAACACCACAACAACCTATGTACCCGCAACCACTTCAGCAACTCCCTGGAAATCAGCCAAGGCTGCAGCAAGGAGGACCTCAGGGTCAAAAGCCGGGAATGAACCTAAGACCGAACCAAGGACGAGATCAAAGGTCTAACCAAGGACAAAGGCCACCTCAGCCAGCTCGTACTTATGCTCTCAATCAGCAGCAAGCTGCTAAGGCCCCAGGTAATCTAGCAGGTATGATTACCCTCCTCGAGATGCCAGTTTTAGCTCTCTTCGATACTGGAGCATTGCATTCATTTATAGCTGAGTCTATTTGTAAGAAACTGAAGATAAAACCCGAGAATGCTGAGAATGCTCTTGAGATAAGTATCCCCTCTGGAAAGAGAATGATGTTTAGGAAATTCTGCTCTAACCTAGAATTGAACATAGAAGGGGAAAACTTTAAGTCAAATCTTTATGTGATAAAGATTCAGGACTTCGATATAATCCTAGGAATGGATTGGTTAGCCTCAGCTTATGCTTCCATAAGCTACCCTGAGAGGGAGGTAGTATTTCGACCACCCGGGAAACCCGAGGTGAAAATCTACGGATCAAGGCTGGGAACCAAAATCCCAGTGATATCCGCCCTGAAGGCTACTAAGATAATAAGGAAGAATAGCTGCCAAGCCTTTTTAGTTAATCTAATAAGGAAGGAGGAAGGAGAGCTTTCAATCAAAGACGTTCCAATCATAAAAGAATACCCCGACGTATTCCCAAAAGAGCTGCCAGGACTGCCTCCAGACAGACAGGTAGAGTTCACTATCAAGTTGGAACCAGGAGCTACCCCAGTTTTGAAAGCCCCCTACAGAATGGCGCCTAAGGAATTGCAAGAACTCAAAATTCAACTGCAAGAGTTATTAGACCTAGGTTTTATCCAACCTAGTGTGTCACCTTGGGGAGCTCCAATCTTGTTCATAAAGAAGAAGAATGGCACATTAAGAATGTGCATCGACTATAGAGAGCTCAATAAGCTAACCATCAAGAATCGATACCCTCTCCCAAGAATAGACGATCTCTTTGATTAGCTCAAAGGAGAAAGTGTCTTCTTCAAGATAGACTTAAGATCTGGGTATCATCAGTTGAAGATCCGAAAGGAGGATATCCCTAAGACTGACTTTAGAACTCGTTATAAGCATTACGAGTTTGTGGTAATGCCATTTGGATTGACCAACGCCCCAGCAGTGTTCATGGATTTAATGAACCAGGTTAATAGTGAAGTGGAGATGGAAGTTGTCAATTTTTCCCTCCCAACAGTGAATGAAGTGTGTCGAATGGATGGAGATGATGGATGATTTATTGGTGAAGAGAAAGAAAAGTAAAAGGTGGAGTTATTGGCCGATGGTTCCCCAAACTCCTCCTACTCCTAGCTAGAACCGTGTGTATTAATTATCCAACTGGCCAAGTGGTGGAGAACATTAAAAATAGATCTTCTGAAGTTACAACTTAAAACTAATCAAATTGGAGCTTAAACTGATCGAAGGGAGCAAAACTGATCAAGGAAGGCTCGGAATGACCGCCTTGTGCTGGTGGCGTGTCTGTGCTCGTGGGACTGGAATGCCCCGCGCTTGCGGGACGCGTTTGCCATGAGTTCTACCCCGTGGTCAAAGGTGTCCCGCGCCGGCGGGGTTGCTTTAGCTCCAGCTTTCAGCTTTTTCGTCAGTTTTGGCGCTTTTCAGTTTTGTCATCAGTTGCGCTCCATCAGTTTTGGCTTCAGCTGTGCCTCCAATTTTGACACCTCAGCTAAGCTCTCGATTCTTCAGCTCAGCTCTTGCGAAGCGGGTGGTGCGTCGTTTTACACCAAAAATAAAGTTTCCGACAACAGTCGGTATGCCCTTACTGCACGAGTACAGCGATGAGCGAGATCGTCTCCCAAAGGACCGGTGAGAATTACCCTATACTTTCAATCTGTATAACCAAACTTTAAAAGGGGTTTTTGTAATTATAGATAAACAAACGAAATTAATAATTAAATATGAAGGCACGAGCAATTAAATTAAACGGACTTAAAATATGAGAAGAAGTATTCTGGAATCCAATTAACTCCACCCTAGCTTACCTAAACCGATCCTTGACGCAATGATTAATTCAATTAACACATACAAATCAGTTATAGCTACCGAAGACGCTTACTGACGTAGCCTAATTCCTCCATAGTTTCTCGATAATCAGGAAGACGCTTCACCAATTATTTCCCTAATCGACTGACAACCGTAAGAGACGCTCTATAGGTTTAATGAGCCGACAGCCTTAAAATCTAGAGGAACCCGATTCATAACTTAATAGACTCTGACGCAGAACCTATTAAATTAAGATTGTTATTCTCCCTGGTTCTGAAGAACCGTTTCGCCACTAATTAAACTTAAACCACAATTACTGATGGCCGGTTTAATTGACTACGAATTAATTCCAATTCACCAAGCATTTGCAACTACCTAGCAATATTGAAATAATTAACGACTCGGAATACAAAGAATAACAAATGCATGCACATAATTGAATGATGAACACGATTAGATCTCACAGTTTATTTAAGCCAGGGTTTCGTTAGTTGTTTCCAGAATAAGAAGAATTTAGCTAGAACTCATATTAAGATGTGATTGCAAAAATATTGAAATATCGAATACCATAAAACGAAGAGAATGAACGATCTGCTCCAGGGAGAAACCCGTCGCTGCCCTTGTTCTCTCGTGCAGAATTGTAGAATTAAAGTCTGAATAATATCGTGAATTCTATGCAAAAATATGATCAATACTAATCTATATATCAAATTCCTAAATAAGATAATATTAACAAGGAAATATCCATCCTAATCTATTCCAACAAGGAAGTTAACAAAAACAGGACTCTTGAGGCGGTGGGATCCTTCTCTCTTGCGTCCAGGCCTTGGGCTTACGTAATTTCTGTGTTCCAGCCCATAAACGCACGTTCCGGCCCAGTTCTTGAGTTATCCGCTCAGATCGTCCTTCCGTATGCCCATACGGCGTGGCTTTACTTCCTTCAACTTCAACTTCTTTTGCACAGCTCCTTTCTTCACCAAAATACACCATTTTCTTTATCTTTTCATCAATGCCCTGCAAAAACCCTCAAAGTACAACTTCTTCCAAAATAACATCATTATATAACAATTAACACGATCAAACCACATAAAAATCGTCCCAAAATATCAAGTAGAATAGGCCCGATCAAATCCCCCTATACTTAGATAATGCTCGTCCTCGAGCATATCCAAGCACACAAAAGAAACACAAACTCCGACAAAAACAAATAAAGAACAAAAGATACTAGCTGCCTTGATCCGAAAGGTGCTTGGAGCAGGAACTATGATTACCCTAACCTCAACCACAAACCTGTTCTATTCTAAGGAATACACCAAAACTTCTCTTTTATGTCAAGAAAGTGCTCATTGATCCAGCCTCACCATGATTCACTCCAAATCTCTCAAAGAAGGGAATAAAGAAATTCACACAAGTCGTGATTTCTCATTCTCAGCATAGCTTTGCCTATATGTCACTGGAATTATCAACAATTAAGATCAAAACATAAATCAAAAGGGCTTTATCAAAGGTTGTAACGGGGCTCGGGATTAGAGGTAGGACTTTTTGGGTCAAGTGGTTAATAACAAGAAAACATGCAAGTCTTTCCAGAGTGTAAACTCAAAATATAGCTGCAATTATTTAGCAATTTCAACTCCAAGCTGGGCTTCATAATTCATATAAACACAAGGCATGCTTTCAATCTTTTCTCATTTCTCTCTCTTTTTTTTTTTACTTTTTCTTTCCTTCACTGAAGCTTTGCTTCTTCTTTCTGATCCTTCTCTTTTTTTTTTTTTTTTTTTCATGAAAGCATAAGATTGCCCTTTTCACTTCCCAGCATCACTCTTTGTATTATTGCAGCTTAGCAACTTAAGGAATAACTTGCATATTTTCAGGGTCAAAATAGGCTAAAACAAGGCTTTGGCTTCATGTATAGTGGCTGTGCAACAAATCATAAGGCATATAAAGCTCAACGGGCTCACTAATTGGCAACTTGAAGGACAGGGAATTTTTAGGCCAAAGCTGGGTTAATTCCTAGGTGCCTTTATCATTTTCATGTTTGATACTCAAAAGGGATAAAACGAGGGCAACAAGGCAAAGCAAGCATTGAATAAACATAATCCGACACTCTCACAACCGAAATGGGAGCTGCATATAGAAGGTTCATGCTCACTGGCTCAAAACTCACATTTATAGGCTAAAATAAAACGATCAAAAGCACAATCCATCGTTCACAAATTCATCAAAGATTGGGGTATCCTTATCACAGAACATCAACCAACAAACCATTCAAACCAAATCATAGCCCCTCCTCCTCATACGAATCAACTCAAGGCAACCAATACTTATCAAAATAAACAAACAACCAAAATACTGAAAATAAGTAAAAAATTTTTTTTTTTTAGACACATGACACAGCAATCACGATCACTCTCCCCCCATACTTAAAGACCACAGGGTCCTCACTGTGTAGGAGAAGAGAACGCAACAAAAAAACACAGAAAGCGCAACACAAGCAATAAAAAAAGAAAAAACCAAACAACACAAAACACAAGGGGGAAGAGAGGGGCAAACTCTTCAATCCGCGAGATGGCGCAGGACCTGCTCGAAAGCAGTGAGGCGATCATCGATGGCATCTAAACGCTGTCCAAGTCGGTCCTCTAAGCCTTGGGTGGCTGCAAGGATAAGGGCCTCAATCTCAGGGAGGAGAGAGACAGTGGCAGCAGGGGTGGTGGAAGAAGAAGAAGGACCTGCACTTGGAAAATAACTCGGGCCTTGTACGCCCGGTCGGGTGAGTTTGTACTGCCCTTGGGCATCAACACAAATCAGACGCATAGCAGCGAAATCAGCAATGGTAAAAAGTGTAGCAGGTAGAGGTTCAGGATCATCAAGAGGAATATTCAAATATTGTGCAAGCAATGTCACAAAATATCCTAATGGGGCTCGACAAAGAAAATGGTTGGCACTATACTGCCACTGACGTGCTAACCAAAATGCAAAATTCAACTTTGTGTGGGAAATCATGCAATCAAGAATGAACAGCTCTTGCAGAGTGACCACATTCAGCATATCAATACGGCCAAACAAATTGGCGACCAAAAACCTATGACAAAGACGCAGAGCATCATCACGAATATTGGCATTACGAGAGGAACGAGCAGCAAAATCAGATTCAATGCTCAACACACGCCAACGCTCAGAGGCAAGAGTAGAAAAGGACTCAGACACATCACACAAGGCAGACTCATACACGTCCTCACGAATCGATTCATCAGACTCGAACCCCAAAACCACATTCAAAGCATTAATAGACATGTGGAAATTTCTACCTCGTAAAGAAAACACAACAGCATGCGTATCATTAAGGGCTCGAGAAGAATCAAACACATATGAAGACAGAAATTCGAGATATAACTCTCTATGGACCGGGGCAGAAACATCTAAAAATGGGGACCAACCAATATGATCAAAGTGGGATCTAATCTGGTCATTCACCCCTAGAATAGTTATAGCATCCCAATCAAAAACGCGAGCGCCGATCAGACCGCGCTTGGCATTCCTTTCGGCACGAGAACGTACCTGATCCGGCTGCCGGAACGGCGGCCGTGGGGTAGGAGGCAGCGGTGCAGAGGGTACAGGCGCAGTAGACTTCGACCGAACACGGCGGCGAGGCGATGGTGAGGGAACCGCGGCAGAGGGAACGGTGGCAGGGGACGGTGGTGGAGAGGGTGAGCCTCGCGGAGGAGAATCGGCGGGAGTAGGGATATGGGCCTCGGAAAGTGTGGCGGAGGATGATCCGGAAGGAGCGGTTGAGGCTTCAGGCACGGCGGCGACAGGGGTCGGAGCAGGGACAGGGTTGCTGGTCTCGCCGGCGGCGAGGTCGACGAAGAGCGGCGGCCGAGTGCGGCGTCGCTTACTCTCGGAAGGGGAAGTGGCACTCGTGCCCTCAGAATGGCGCCGGGATCGGCGCAGGAATGGAGGTGGCTGATTCAACGCCGGAATAGGGTTAGGGGTGGAAGGAGGCGGTGAGGATGCCGGCGGAGGCGCAGGAACGGTCGGCAGCACCGGAAAATTCACTGTGGAATGTGGAGAGGCGACCGGAGGGGAAGGCGGTGGTGGAGATGGTTCGGCCGGCAGAGTGGATCGATTACCGGAAGGGGCGGTGGCACGCTTCTTGGCACTTCGTTTCTTGCCCATGGTGGCGGAGAATGGTGGCCGGCGGTGATCGGAGGGAGACCGGTGGGGAAGTTGACGAAAGCGCGGGAAGTTGAAGAGTCGGTGAAAATCTGAAAAACAACTGCACAAGGGAGGTAAGAGAGAGCTGTGAAAAATATTTGACTAAGGGGGGTTAAATTGGGATGCAATTAGGGCACGAAGGAAATTCCCAAAATCAAACTAAGCCTAATTGCAAGATGGTCCTGGCAAAGCTGAAAAATGCGAAAAATTGCCCCCCCCCATACGTAGAATGTTACCCAGCCTATCCGAGCTCCGTTTTTTTTTTTTTTTTTTTTTTTGTTATAAGATTAGATTAAAAATAAAGAACGAAAATATGCAGAAAGAACAAATAAAAGGAAAGGAAAACTAAAAATATAAAAGTAAAAGGAGAAAGAGATCGGGTTGCCTCCCGAGTAGCGCCTTTATTTAACGTCGGAGGCTCGACGAAGTGAGCAGGCTCAGTTGGTGGGCACCGGGGTTGCCAAATCGACCCCATCAAAACTTGACCAGTTAGACGTGGCACAATAAGGCTTGAGGAGCTGACCGTTTACGTGCAACCGCTTCTGAGTAGCGAGACTACGAATTTCCACTGCTCCATGGGGACTGACATGAACAACCTCAAATGGCCCGATCCAACGAGATTTCAATTTACCCGGCATGAGTCGGAGGCGGGCATTGAAAAGAAGTACCTTCTGGCCTACTTCAAAAGTCTTGCGCCGGATGTATTTATCATGGAGAAATTTAGTTCTATCCTTGTACGCACTGGCGCTGTCATAAGCGTCCAACCGAATTTCCTCCAGCTCTTGTAACTGATAACGCCGCTCATGACCGGCGAGATGAGGGTCGAAATTACATTGCTTGACTGCCCAAAAAGCTCGATGCGCGATCTCAACCGGTAAATGGCATTGCTTCCCAAAGATCAACCGATAGGGAGACATCCCGATAGGTGTTTTGAACGCTGTGCGGTATGCCCATACGGCGTCATCCAGGCGCAGACTCCAATCCTTGCGGTGTGGGCAGACGGTCTTCTCCAGAATATTCTTGATCTCGCGATTCGAGACCTCGGCTTGCCCATTGGACTAGGGATGATAGGCAGTGGCAACACGGTGGTGAACACCATATTTCTTGAATAAAGCTTCCAATGTGCGATTGCAAAAATGTGAGCCTTGGTCGCTAATGATAGCCCGAGGGGTGCCAAAGCGCTGAAAAATTTGAGTTTTGAGAAACTTACTAACCACCTTGGAATCGTTTGTCGGTGTAGCCTTAACCTCGACCCACTTGGAGACGTAGTCGACGGCTAGCAAGATGTAGGACTGACCAAACGAGCTCGGAAATGGGCCCATGAAGTCCATGCCCCATACATCAAAAATTTCACACACCAGAATAGGTACGTGGGGCATCTCATTTTTGGAAGAAATGTTGCCCAGGCGTTGGCATCGATCACAACCCTTGCAAAAGTGATAAGCGTCCCTGAAAATCGTCTCCCAATAAAATCCACAATCAAGGACCTTTCGGGCTGTTCTTCTTGGTCCAAAATAGCCGCCGCAGGCATGGGCATGGCAGAAAGTAAGAATGGATTGGATTTCATCATCAGGAATACATCGACGAATCACTTGGTCGGTACATGTTTTCCATAAATATGGATCATCCCAAATAAAGTATTTGGCCTGGCTTCGTAACTTGTTCTTCTTGGCAGTTTCAGTACCCTTAGGGAAAATTCCAGAGGTTAGAAAATTCACCAAATCCGCGTACCAAGGGGCTGTATCCGCAGCAGCAAGTAAGAGCTCATCTGGAAAATCATCCGGGATGGGCATACCGTCGGGCTCTGTCAACAGCCTGCTCAAGTGATCAGCAACATTGTTTTCAGCTCCTTTTTTGTCTTTAATCTCCAAATTGAACTCTTGCAGTAGCAAAACCCAGCGGATGAGGCGCGGCTTTGATTCTTTCTTAGAGAGCAAGTATTTCAGAGCGGCGTGGTCTGTGTACACCACCACTTTCGATCCAACAAGATAGGATCTAAACTTCTCACATGCGAAAACTACGGCCAAGAGCTCTTTCTCTGTTGTCGTGTAATTACATTGGGCTGGATTAAGGGTCTTGGAAGCATAATATATGACATGACTTTGCTTCCCACTCTTTTGTCCAAGTACTGCTCCAACCGCAAAATCACTGGCGTCGCACATGAGCTCAAAAGGGAGGCCCCATTGTGGTGGCTGAATGATGGGCGCAGAAGTGAGCTTTTCTTTCAAAATATCAAAGGCTGCCTTACACTTATCATCAAAATCGAAAGGGGCATCTTTTTGTAGCAGCTTGGTCATTGGTTGGGCGATCTTGGAGAAATCTTGAATAAAGCGCCGGTAAAAGCCTGCGTGACCTAAGAAGGCACGGATCTCCTTCTCATTAGAAGGATAAGGCAGCTTCACAATCAAATCAACCTTCGCTCGATCAACTTCGATTCTTTTGGCAGAGATGACATGGCCAAGCACGATACCTTGCTGCACCATAAAATGACACTTCTCAAAGTTTAACACCAAGTCGGTCTCAACACATCTTTGGAGTACCTTATCCAAATGCTCCAAACATTGCTTAAATGAATCTCTATGCACGGTAAAATCATCCATAAAGATTTCGATGCAGCTCTCAATCAAGTCGGAGAAGATACTCATCATACACCGTTGAAAGGTGCCAGGGGCGTTACACAATCCAAATGGCATCTTTCGGCAGGCAAACGTTCCAAACGGGCATGTGAAAGTCATCTTTTCTTGGTCCTCTTGGGCGACAAAAATCTGAAAGTAGCCCGAATATCCGTCGAGGAAGCAGAAGAATGATTTTCCAGCCAATCGTTCAAGCATCTCGTCAATGAACGGCAAGGGAAAATGATCTTTGCGGGTTGCATCATTCAATTTTTGAAAATCGATGCACATGCACCAACCAGTTTGCAACCGCATTGGAATCAACTCATTATTCTCATTCTTCACAAGCTGAAAACCAGATTTCTTCGGGACCACGTGGACTGGACTGACCCATTCACTGTCGGAGATTGGGTAGATAATCCCTAGCTGGAGTAGCTTGAGGATTTCTTTGAGAACCACCTCTTTCATCACCAGGTTCAATTTTCTCTGTGGATCTCTGGATGGTTTGTTATCTGGCTCCAGAAAAATACGATGCATGCAAATATCTGGACTGATGCCTTTGATGTCTGCCAAGGTCCACCCGATAGCTCCTTTGTGTAGCTTCAAAATCGTTAAAAGTCGGCCTTCCTGGTCGGGGGAGAGATCTTTGCTAATGATGACAGGCAAAGTATCGTGCTCTCCTAGATAGGCATATTTCAGATGTTCAGGGAGGACTTTCAGTTCCAGAACGGGAGCTTTCACATGAGAGGGCAGAATCGGTGCAGTGTCCGTCGGTATGGGCATACGGCCTGCGAGATTGCGAGCTGGAAATTCACTGGTGGCATAGAGCTGCTGAATTAGCTCTCTGATTGTGGCTTCTTCTTCTGAGTTGGCGGCTGATTCAGTCATTCCACCAAAAAGAACCTGTTCTAAATGATCATCCCTGAAATTATGCTCAACAAACTCGTCAACTAATGTATCAACAATATCAACCATATAAAGGGCCTCAGGATCCTCAACATGCTTCATGGCTTCAAATATATTAAATGTAACAATGTCACCATCAAATTCAAAGCTAAGCATGCCAGTATCAACATCAATCTTAGTTCTTGCGGTTTTCATGAAGGGACGTCCTAACAGAATCAATGATCTATGGGCAGAAAGTGAGTCGTCCATATCAACAATGTAAAAATCCACAGGAAAAATCAATTCATTCACTTTGACCAAAACATCTTCGACTACACCCTGAGGATATGCATTAGACCTATCGGCTAACTGTATGATGACTCGAGTATCTTTCATAGGACCTAACTGCAAGTCTTTGTACATAGATAAAGGCATGACATTTATGGATGCGCCTAAATCTAGCATGACTTTCTCAACCTTTTTATTCCCGATGATGCAAGGGATAGTGAACATACCTGGATCCCTGCATTTCTGTGGCAATTTTCGTTGGATCACTGCGGAGACATTTTCACCAACTTGGATTCGGGCATCTTTCCCGTATCTGATCTTCTTGGCACATAATTCTTTCAAGAATTTCGCATATCTGGGTACTTGTTTGATGGCATCAATTAGAGGTAGATTGATTTCAACCTTCTTGAAAAGCTCTAAGATCGCCTTCTCATCATTCTCTTTCTTGTTGCGAATCAACCTGGAAGGAAAAGGAGCTGCAACCACAGAGTTAGAAATTTTAGATTCAGCTTGTTCCTCAACAGGGGTGGGCTCGGTAGCTGCAGAAGGCTGTTCTTCCTTTAGGTTGGATTCATCTGCAGTCTGTGCAGTATGCCCATACGGCATGTTCTTCTCGGCCTTTTTCTCTACTGAAACCAATTCTTTCCCACTCCGGAGGGTCACGGCACTCACGTTGCCTCTGGGGTTTTGTTCAGCTTGTGAGGGTAGCTTTCCGGTATGCCCTTGCAACTTGTTCATCTGCGTTGCTAGCTGAGTGATCTGTGTGCCCATACTGCCAAGGGCAGCTTGTGTTTCTTGCTGGAATGCCTTCTGATTTTGCGCCAAACTATTCACCAGAGCATTGCTTTGTTCTAGACATTTCATGATTTCACTCATGCTTGGTGCAGGTTTGTCCGTATGGGCATACGGCCCATCTTGTGGCGGTCTTGAAGGCAAATCTCCAGGTGGTCTTTGATCGTCCGGTTGTTTCCAACGGAAGTTCGGATGGTTCCTCCAACCTGGATTGTAGGTGTTGGAATAAGGGTCATTATTTCTCTTCCTTCGGTAAGCATCTCCTTGCGGGGCATCGTAATGGATTCCTCTGAGGGCATCTTGCTGTGCATCGCCCGAGCCATAACAAGCTTGCTCGGTGGAAGGGTCCTGCAATGTTGGGCACTCATCGGTAAAGTGTCCACTCTCTGTGCATACACCACATCGGGAATGCTTTGTTTGGACAACCGCTAAGCCTCTAACTAAAGAAGTTAGTGCATCAATCTTTTCATTTACTCCACAGTTCTCAGCTCGATCAATCCCTTTTACTGGCCTGTAGCGATCATCATCCTCGTCTTCATATTGTTGACCTCCAGATACCATATCAATTATGAGTTGTTTTGCCTCATCCAAAGTTTTGTTAATGAGAGATCCTCCACTGGCTGCGTCCACAATCTTCCTGTCGAATGAAGACATGCCCCGGTAAAAATAATTTGTGAACAACTGGTAATCAGAGAATCCGTGATCCGGGCATTTGCGGCACAGCTACTGGAATCGTGCCCAGTATTCGGCCAAACTTTCATGTTGTTTCTGCTTGATACTGCTAATGGCCATCCTCAGATTTGCAGCTCTTGATTCTGGGAAGAATTTGCGCAAGAATTGCTCTTCCAGCTCCTCCCATGAAGTGATCGAACCAGATGGTAAATCAAAGAGCCACTCCCTGGCTCTTCCTTGTAAAGTGTGCGAAAAAGTCAGTAGCCGCAGGTTATTAGCAGAAAATCCTTGGGGCCGCAAAGTAGAGCAGACTAGATCGAATTCAGCCAGGTGCGTGTGTGCACTCTCTCCAGGTAGATCGCTGAACTTTGGCAGAACTTGTATAAACCCTGGCTGTATCTCCACATTATTTGAAATGGTAGGTAAGACGATGCAGATAGGCCTGTTGTTACGGTGGCGCCCCAGCTCTCGAATCAACGAAGCAGGTTCAGCGGGATTGATAAGGGCCCGATTCTCGTTAGCCATACTTTCTTCGAACAATTGATGGAGATCAAAAGCTTCATGTTCAGATGTGGGAGCCTCCTTAGACTCCCTTGCAGCCCTCCTCAGCTTATGCAAAGTTCTTTCCGGCTCAGGATCGAACAACAACTCTTCTTTTTGCGAGGAACGGGTCATGCACTGAAAAGATAAAACAGAAATAAGAAAAATAACAAACTGTAAATATGAGAGTAATTACTGCTTTAGAACCGATCCCCGACAACGGCGCCAAAATTTGGTGCGTCGTTTTACACCAAAAATAAAGTTTCCGACAACAGTCGGTATGCCCTTACTGCACGAGTACAGCGATGAGCGAGATCGTCTCCCAAAGGACCGGTGAGAATTACCCTATACTTTCAATCTGTATAACCAAACTTCAAAAGGGGTTTTTGTAATTATAGATAAACAAACGAAATTAATAATTAAATATGAAGGCACGAGCAATTAAATTAAACGGACTTAAAATATGAGAAGAAGTATTCTGGAATCCAATTAACTCCACCCTAGCTTACCTAAACCGATCCTTGACGCAATGATTAATTCAATTAACACATACAAATCAGTTATAGCTACCGAAGACGCTTACTGACGCAGCCTAATTCCTCCATAGTTTCTCGATAATCAGGAAGACGCTTCACCAATTATTTCCCTAATTGACTGACAACCGTAAGAGACGCTCTATAGGTTTAATGAGCCGACAGCCTTAAAATCTAGAGGAACCCGATTCATAACTTAACAGACTCTGACGCAGAACCTATTAAATTAAGATTGTTATTCTCCCTGGTTCTGAAGAACCGTTTCGCCACTAATTAAACTTAAACCACAATTACGGATGGGCGGTTTAATTGACTACTAATTAATTCCAATTCACCAAGCATTTGCAACTACCTAGCAATATTGAAACAATTAACGACTCGGAATACAAAGAATAACAAATGCATGCACATAATTGAATGATGAACACGATTAGATCTCACAGTTTATTTAAGCCAGGGTTTCGTTAGTTGTTTCCAGAATAAGAAGAATTTAGCTAGAACTCATATTAAGATGTGATTGCAAAAATATTGAAATATCGAATACCATAAAACGAAGAGAACGAACGATCTGCTCCAGGGAGAAACCCGTCGCTGCCCTTGTTCTCTCGTGCAGAATTGTAGAATTAAAGTCTGAATAATATCGTGAATTCTATGCAAAAATATGATCAATACTAATCTATATATCAAATTCCTAAATAAGATAATATTAACAAGGAAATATCCATCCTAATCTATTCCAACAAGGAAGTTAACAAAAACAGGACTCTTGAGGCGGTGGGATCCTTCTCTCTTGCGTCCAGGCCTTGGGCTTACGTAATTTCTGTGTTCCAGTCCATAAACGCACGTTCCGGCCCAGTTCTTGAGTTATCCGCTCAGATCGTCCTTCTGTATGCCCATACGGCGTGGCTTTACTTCCTTCAACTTCAACTTCTTTTGCACAGCTCCTTTCTTCACCAAAATACACCATTTTCTTTATCTTTTCATCAATGCCCTGCAAAAACCCTCAAAGTACAACTTCTTCCAAAATAGCATCATTATATAACAATTAACACGATCAAACCACATAAAAATCGTCCCAAAATATCAAGTAGAATAGGCCCGATCAGCGGGAAATTAAGGACCTATCAACAAGCTGGAGCTTCAGTTGGGAGCTTCTGTTCTTAGCCACTTTTAGGCCGTAAAATCCTGCTTTTGGACACAAAAGCTCAAGTTTTGCACAAACCTGACATGTCTCACCAAAAGAGCAAACATGAAGAAAATAACATAAAAACATCATGAAAACAAAGGAAAAACACATACTAAAGATACTAAATTCCTATGATAAAATAGGTCAAATAAACACCAAACAATTATGCGGGTACTTAAAAACTGATTTTTATTTTATAGGGAAAGAGCATTATATCCAATAAAAAGTCCAAATAGACATGGTATCTGGATAGCGGGTGCTCTAAGCATATGACCGAAGAAAAGAATGATCTTGATGGTTATAAAGAGGTTAAGGGACCACTAGTTACATTTAGAGACAACTAAAAAAGTCAAACAATTAGAGAAGGGTTCGTAGTCAAAGGGAAAGTTGTCATAAATGGAGTGTCACATGTTGAAGGACTGAAGCACAAGCTGCTAAGCATCAGCCAGCTTTGTGACAATGGCTATTCAGTCGACTTCAGCAACAGCTCGTGTGACATCAGAGATAAGTCAAAGGGAGCCATACTCCTGACTGGAGTACGAAAAGGCAACATGTATGTTGTTGACTGGTCAACCAGCTACTAAGAAGCTTACTTTCTTTCAAAATGATCAAATATCTGGCTAAGAAAGAGCTAGTTGAGGGGCTTCCCAAGGAGATCTACAAAAAAGCTGGAGTCTGTGGACCATGCCAAAAAGAGAAGCAAGTAAAGTCGTCATTTAAAAATAAGAGCCATCCTTAAAGAACAACTGATATTCTACAGCTGCTACACATGGACCTATTTGGACCAGTGAAGCTAAGCCACCAACCCCCAGAGGTAAGAAGTTTACTCTGTAGTAGTAGATGACTACTCAAAATACATATGGGTGGAGTTCCTGAGAAGCAAAGATGAAACCTTTGCCAAGCTATCAACACTGATCAGAAAGTTATTGACAAAGGAAAATTAGTTCAAAGGATAAGGTCTAATAATAGAACTGAATTTGTCAATCAGAAACTGATCAACTTTCTGAGTGAACTGGGAATCACTCATAAGCACTCAACTGCAAGGACTCCTCAACAAAATGGCCTAGCTGAACAAAGAAATCACACGCTCAAGGAGGCAGCTCGAGTAATGGTAGCAAATGTCAATATAGCTGAAAACTATTGGGCCGAAGTAGTCAACACAGCTTGCCACACTCAGAATAGAAGTGTCATCATCACCACACATGACAAAATGCCCTAGGAACTGTACAAGGGTTGTAAGTCTTCTATCTCTTACTGCAAAGTATTTGGCTTCAAATGTTACATCCACAACAATGGCAAAACTCAACTGAAAGCCTTCAGTGCCAAAGCTGATAAGGGGATCTTTCTCGGCTGTAATGCCCCTCATTCACAAGCTTACAGACTGTTCAACAAATGAACACTTGTTGTGGAAGTAACATGTCATGTGGTATTTGATGAGTATAGGAACAAAAAGAAAAATCATACATCAGTACAAGCACTACCTAGTGAAACTGAAAACTCACAGAAATATGTTGATCACATTATTCCAGAGCGGTTTGAAGCTTCACTAGAAGATGGCATTGAAACTAAATCTAGACCAGTTGAAGATAACATGGTTAATGAGGACATAATTTATGCTGAGACCACAAATCCCACAACTGAAACAGAGGGAAGAACCAGTGAAGTTGATGAGCAAATTGGAGATAAGGCAGTAGCTGAAGGACCAACAAAAGGATCAGTTGATGGAGTAGCTGAAGGAACAACTAAAGAACCAGCTGAAGCCAACATGCCTAAATGGCTCTGAAGCCATCCAGCCGACAAAATTGTTGGTGATCCAAAAAGTCATGTTCAAACAAGGGGATCAACTGAACATGCTCTCTTCACATGTTTTATCTCGTAAATAGAACCAGCTAACATTAAGGAAGCCCTTGAAGACTCAGACTGGATCATTGCGATGTAAGAGAAACTAAACCAGTTCACAAGAAACGACATATAGTTTCTTGTCGACAGACTGAAAACCTAAAAAATCATCGAGACAAAGTAGGTCTTTCGTAACAGGTCGGATGAACAAGGCATAATTACAAGGAATAGGCAAGACTGATAGCCAAGGGATACTCTCAAAGTGAAGTGATCGACTTTGATGAAACATTTGCACCAGTTTCAAGATTGGAAGCTATCAGGTTGTTCCTCGCCTATGCAGCTCACAACAATTTCACTGTCTACCAAATGGACGTGAAAGTTCGTTCTTACAAGGAATGCTCAAGGAGGATGTTTATGTCAAGCAACCTCCAGGATTTGAAATTGGAGATCAAGTCTACAAGCTGAAGAAAGCTCTATATGGATTAAAGCAAGCACCAAGAGCTTTGTATGAAACCCTTACAACATTTTTGATGAAGAATGGGTTTCAAAAAGGAGTCATTGATCATACTCTATTCAGAATGGAATGATCAGCTGAGATCTTAATGGTTCAAATTTATATGGATGACATAATTTTGGATCAAAGAGTAAAGATCTCTACACTCGATTCGCTCAACTGTTGCAAAGTGAATTCGAGATGAACATGATGGGAGAAATGACTTTCTTCCTAGGACTCCAAGTGAAATAGTTGGAAGAAGGATCTTCATCAGTCAAGCGAAGTACACTAAAGAGCTTGTCAAGAAGTTTGGAATCGATAAGGGAAAAGCTCTCAAGATTCCAATGAACACTTCAGTGCAGCTGACTCTTGATAAAGAAGGAGAATCAATTAGCCAGACGTTCTATAGAGGAATCATTGGGTCCCTTCTCTACCTAACTGCCAGCCGACCAGACATCTCTTATTCAGTCGGGTTCCAAGCCAATCTAAAGAAAAGTCATCTCGAAGCAGCGAAGAGGATCATGAAATACCTCAAAAAAACCATAAATCTCAGATTATGGTATCCCAGAGATGATAGCTTAAGTCTAACCGACTATTCAGACTCAAACTTCGGAGGATGCAAGATCGATAGAAAAAGCACCAGTAGAACATGTCAGTTTCTTGAGAACAAATTGATATCCTGGTTTAGCAAAAAGTAGCACTCAGTTACCATGTCAACAACTGAAGCCGAATATGTAGCTACTAGAAGCTGTTGTGTGCAAATTATTTGGATGAAGCAACAACTGAAAGATCACAAGGTGGAGACTGAAGAAGTGTCTATCTATTATGATAACAGTAGTGCTATTACAATATCTCAAAATCCAGTATTACATTCATTTACAAAAAAAAAAAAAAGAATTAGAGAACTAGAGGTTCTGCTATGGCGGAGCTTTGACTGCGGAGGAAGGAGCAGCACCGGGTAGAGATGGTAATGGGTAGGGTACTACGGTACCCGTCCCCATACCCACGTTTTAAAAAAATACCCGTACCCGTCCCCATACCTGTTGGGTATCAACTTTTATGCCCGTCTCCGTACCCTTTGGGTACTCAACTACCCATACCCGCACCCGTTACCCGTATTTTAACTATTTTTTATGTGATTCACGAGAAATGTTTTATACTATTTAATAAATTTTAAATTTTTTTTAAGTTACAATAAAAAAATCATAGTTAAATACACACACATATATATATATATATATATATATTATGTGTATTGTTTAAATATATGAAAAATATATTGAATACCATATGTAATTTATATAGATGATTGAGTAAAATAACTATTTATTTTTAAAAAGAGATAAAAAAGATTAAATTGTGTTTATAAATTCTCTCTTTTTTTATCATAGATTATTTCTATATAATATGTTTGTGCATATATAATAAATAAATATTTTTAATGTACATATATTGATGAACATCTTCTTAAGCATAGTGACATAAAATTAATAATATCTTTTCTGATAAATTTAATGACATTTTGCTATAATCATTTAAACACCATAAATCTGCTCATGAAAAGCTTCAGCAAGATGATGGAAAACGCCAACAGACGATCTTTCCAATGGGATAATCAGAATGATCAATCTTCTGAAAATACATCTCGATCAAGAAACAAGATGAGGAAGATACCCTGCAAAGAATGCAATGGATTAGGCCATGTTCAAAGTGAGCGTGCTAATAATCTTATGAAGAACAAAAGAAGTTACGAAGCTTCTTCAAGTGATGAATATTTGGAAGAAAGCGAGATTGATCAAAAAGATGGTGGCTTTGCATTAGTTGCTCGCTACACAACTTCAAAGGAGGTTCAAATAGATGGTCTACTTACTGGAGCACGAAAGTTTACCAAAGAAGAAAAATATAAAGACATTCATGCTAAGGACACACATGTTGTTTAGAACACCAGATATGTTCCAAACACTGGAATAAACACCAACAAAAGATTGTCTACCAATCACAGAGTTGTGATCTGCCACTATTATGAAGAAAAAGGTCATATTCGACCAAACTGCAAGAATTATTTAAGTGATCTCAAAAGGATGAAAAGAAGGTATATTCCAAAGAAGATTAATCAATCTATTCAGAAGCAATTGCATGAGAAAAAATCTTCATAAAAAGGTGCAAGGTTAAAGAAGAGTTGGGCAAGAAAAATGGAGATCATCAACACGATGTTCCTATTGATGTTCATGAACAACCAGATGAACATCACCCTGAAGTTGATGTAGAGAAAAATATTTTTTCTCAAAATCTGAATGGTGATTCTTATGGTTCTGCAGTCGTGCAAAAAGAGTTGATCCAGGTTAAAATGATGGATGTTGTTAAAAGGGATGTTTCTAACAGTGTTCTCAAGGAAGAAAAAGAATGGAAACCAATCATTCCATATTGTGTTGCTGTTGTACCTATATCAAACAGGAGATCAAAGAAGACTAATGAACAGTTTGCAGGAGATCCTGCAAACATATCGTGAAGTGTACGGCTACTCAACCCCTTTTTTTGGATCTTGCCTTAAAATCTCTTTGGCAAAAAGGGAGAGTCTGCACTTATTTACCTTTACATGCGGCAAATAGAGGGAGTAAATTTTATTATCTTATCTTGCATCTAAGTTTTTTGCAAGATATTTTTTTGTGCTTAATTTCTGTAATACCAATTCCTTGATATTATATTTTGAGCAGATGTTTTATCTGCAAAACTATGATCATAATCTGCTAAAAAAATTGAAACTGCTGCTAAAGGAAAAAGAATATGATAAAAAAAAGCATTATAGCAGAGCAGATACAAGCTGATAAAAGAGTGAAAAACAGCAGGATCATATGATGTCCACAGGGACATTCAATAATGTTTTAAGGTACATGATCTTTCAGTTGAAGGTTGTGTTCTTTAAAAATATGGAGTTGATTTGCCAACAGATAAACACAAAAGGGGAGATTGTTAGTGCCATTTATGCACTAAAGTGTTTGAGATTGTCATGCTCTTTATAATAATTCAAAGAACACAAAGGTTTTAGATTTTCAAGTTTGAGAACCATGTTCTGGACATTATGCTATGAACATCAATATGATTGAAGATCAATCAATGTATTTGATCATGTTCATAAGCATGATACATGGTTGTCTAGAGAGTTATAAGAGACGTGCCATGCTAGATTAAAGGAGTTAAAACTGCAGATTCACGATGGACGTTTCAGAATAGAAGTTGTCTTGTTCGTGATGAAGATCAAAGAAGAAAAATAGGAGTTCTATTTAAGAAAGATATCTAAACTAGGGTTGTCCGAATCAAATAAGGAAAGTTTTCTTTTAGAATTTGATTCTGATTATGACTTCTTATTACCTTGTTAAGGCTATATCATTTATCTATAAATAGCTTAGGAATCAGATTAGCTTAGGAGGCACATACACGAATACACAGAACTGATTTAGAGAGTCTAAAAAACTTCACATTTGAAGCATTAGGTATTCGGTATTGTTAGATTAGAGTTGATCTTTTGATCATTATTTTTCTAGTTTGTGTTTGAATCTGTTTCATACACACTTAGAGGAGTCTTGGGAGAGATTTTCTATGGGAATTAGAGGGAGTCTAGGTTGTGAGGGGAGCTCACAATTCAGTTCATCGAAAGAAGTTATAGTGGGTATGAAAGGGGTCGAGTGATAGGAGCTCATCGTGTACAAACCTTTGTAACCCTACAACGGAGTAGTGGATTATTTCTCACGGACTTGTGAAGTCCCCCTGACATAGATTAGTTGATCGAACAGGGTTACCATCCTTGTGTTCATTATTGCTTCTGTTTATAACAATTTGTTAGTACATGTTATCAACAATGTACATGTACATGTTAATGAACATAATGTATAAGGCATAGTTTAGGTAACTTCATAGCATTAACGTGATTAGTTGTGTCTTATTTAATCTTTGATCTTCGATTACAAAATTAACAAGAATGATATGTTGAAATGTCTGTTTTAAGCTGGTCCTATATCAAGAAAAAACTTTTCACTATTTCGGGATGTTGTGTCATTTGATGCAACTTATGGAACTCACATGTTAGTTTATTTAATATTTAGGTGTGTCATTCTATATTTTTAGCAACTCCATACTAAAGTTTTACTGTTAGTTAAAGTTTTAGCACTGTCATTTGCTTTTTCAGCATTAAGTTTTGAATATTTAGTAGGTGGCAATGTTAACATTCGTTATTTATTCAGTTGTGCTAAATATTATTTTTAGCATTTCTTACATTCATATTTAACATTGTAGTTGTATTTTATTATGATTACTATCTTGCTCAGTTATGATAAAAAAATATTTTAATAATAGAGATGTGTAATTTTCTTATATTGATAGGTATTTAATGATTTTTGCACCTTTTATTGGAAAAGAAAATTATGTAAAGTTGAGGTGCTTCCACCTGATGTTACGAAGACTAAAGGTAATGGAATTCATCTAAAATAAAAAAGAGAGACGGCCGCTAAACATAAGAAGAATCCTTTAAGGATCTACAGAAAGTGCAACTAGAAATGTAGTCATGATTCCAGGAACTGTGGGAAAAAGTAGATTTTAGACTAATCATAATATAGTTTTTTATACCGCTAATAGTGACATACATACCACAGTAAAAAAATGCTAACATGAGTGAACGATGATGATAATTCAACAAATTTCTGACAATGTTGTTCATGGTTGAGTTATAATGTTCATAGAAACTTTTTCATGTTAATGATAATAAAAGTTGTAATAATGCTAAAATGAGTAATGACAATGCTAAAACTTGTGAACAATAATGCTAATACATCAAAATGTACAGCTAAATCATATAGTGTCAACAGTGTTAGGTTTTACATGTTCATACAAGTTTTTCGATGCTAACAAAACAAAATCAAACTGCTAAATCATCATGAAATAATGCTAACATGAGTAAATGATGTTGCTAATTCAACAAAATTCTAAGAGCGTTGTTGATTATTGATTTATAATGTTCATGGTAAGTTTTCATGATAATGCTAATAAGCATTATGATAATACTGAAATAAGCTATAACAATGCTAAAAGAAGCTATGACAGTGCTAAAACTTATGAACGATAATCCTAACACTACAAAAGTCAGAATGTTGGAAATTTTTCAAAATTTTCCGATTTTTCCCTTACTAAGATTCGCAGACAGTAGACTTTCATGTTATTATGAAAATGTCATAGCATAGTGATTTTAATATGGGCTGTAGATCGTGATTAGATTAGATGGTGATGATTGGTTCTTAGTTCTCACATGGGGCCTAGTTCTCACTAGAATCACTCCCTATATATAGTATATTTAGATACGTTTACCTTGTCTTCTAGGATTAGGTGTAAATTTTAAAGTAAATCTGACATACGTGTCATTAAGAAGAAGTGTTGGGAAAAACTATCAAGGTAGCCCAACTGATGGTTTTGATGAAATGTCAAAACATATGGAATGTCTTCTATGATTAGGTGTAAATTTTAAAGTAAATCTTGACATACGTGTCATTAAGAAGAAGTGTTGGGAAAAACTATCAAGGTAGCCCAATTGATGGTGTTGATGAAATGTCAAAACATATGGAAAAACTCTATGAAAAACTGCACGTTATTCAGGCTGGAAGTCGAAGTAATGACCAAGTAAGACTTCAAAATTCAGCTCAGCTGAAGCAAAAGTTAATTGCCTTAGAGTATGGCCAACCAGCTGAAAAGAATGTCTCAACCAGACCAGTTAGAGTCAAAGCTTAAATAAAGCTAAAGGGAGAAGAAAATACTGAAAACTGGAAGACATCCACAGATGAGTAACCATTAGTCGAGCTGAGAGCCAAGAAAGACTGATAAGAGATGAGCTTGAAAGCTCAAAACTAAACTGAACTAATCAAAGATCAATCAGTTGGGAGAAAAGCTCAAAAGAAAAGCCGACTGGAATCTAGAGCTGAAAGCTTTAAAGATAAGCTGCCAAAGATCCAAAGCTGAAGATCAAGGCAGCTAAACCGGACCATTCCAGAACTGAAGCTTGAGGCAGCTGAGGAACTGCCGATAAGACGATCTCAGAGCTGAAAGTCGAGACAGATGAGAATCTATCAGCTAAATACAAAACTGATAGCCGAAGAAACTACTACCTGACAAGCAGTTATTGATGATCCTGACAGGAAATCTTGGAAAGATCCTGACAATCTTGGAGCAGAAGCCATTAAATTTAACGGCTAATTCATTCAAAGCTTCAATGGCTACAAACATTAAACTACCATCACTGGAATCAATCGAACCAATGATCGGTAGAAGATAACAATTACAGAGATCACTCATCTATATAAAGGGGGTGAATCTCATTTTGATCAAGACTTTCATCAATCTAACATTTTCTATATTTTGCAGAACGAGCTTTCTTTCTCCCTCCCCACAGCTCAAATCTTAAATCTCTTAAGTGCGAAAAGTCCCAATTGAGAAGGTGTGCTTCAAGTTCCAAGCAAGTAGCTTCTCAATTCAAGCTCTTTAAAGATCAACCACTCAGCTCAGTTCAAGGAGCATTCCAGATTGATAATAGATTCAAGGTTGCCTTCTTGAAGATCGAGAGATATCTAAAATCTTGTAAAGACGGGCAATAGCACCTAAAGTCTCAGCGAGCAGTTGGGACCGATAAGTATGAGCTATCGACCAGAACCGACTTAGGAAGGGCGTACTCAGGGGTCCATTCTTCCGGGATAGCAATAGTTGAAAAGGAGGCCACGCTCGATTTGAAGGTGTCATTTTCAGGTTCAACAGAATTCTTCACTGTGTAATTATAATAAAGAAACTTTACACCTACATAGTGGATTGTCCTTCTGCGAAAGGAAGAGAGGACGTAGAAGCAGGAAGCTTCGATGTAATATCCCAAATTTTTTAGTATTAAAATAATAGCCTAGGATTACATTAAGGGTAAGTTAGGAAAGAAAATAGACCCTTAAAATTTTTATTTTAGGAAAAGTGTGTCGTTGGATGGGTTAATGATGCTCGGGACATTCTTATATTGTTATAATGAGACCCCAATGTAGTTTAAAACTTAAAAAAAATGTTTGTTATTATCACCCCAGCTGTAAAAAAATGTATATATATATATACAAGTTCTACTTAGAAATAGATTAAATCTAATCAAATATTCTTTCTCAAGGTAACTTCTTCTTGAAGGTATTCTATTTGAGATTCATGTATCGATTAATTCTAGTTTATGTTTGATATTTAGGTTGATAAATAAAATTTATTCCACTATATGTTTATGCTTATCTTACTCAACATAATCAGCATCACAATACTAATATATATGTTTTAGCTGTGTTAGTGTATTAGTAATTATTAAAAATCCCGTAAAGGAAATTTTTACTCTAGATATATCTTCACCTATTTAATTTAATGGAAAAGAGCTAGAACATAAAATATTCAATCGGTTAAAAAAAATGATAATAATAAATAAAATAATGCAATGTTTCAGATTTTATGGATAGCAGTTATAAAATCTAAAATTCATTAGGTTAAAATTAGACTATGTATTCGCTTATATGATTAACCAAATTTAATAACAGATTGATTTATGATCCATAAACTTTAATTATTGCAAAGAATAATTATTTATACATAAGCATGAGTAAATGATTTAACTCATTTCGTTAGGTTAATTCAATTTGAAAATTAATACCTTCCAATAAATGATATTACTAAGTAATTAAATAATTTGTCTTAAATCTTGAAATGAAATATTTATCAACTAGCTGATAGTGTCTAAGTAATTATGTTACTCTGATCTAATTTTTTTTATAAAATAATAATTGTATAAGTACATTACATGTATTCTATTTTCTAAGTTAGAAATGATGTCAAATTAATAGGAAACATATGATTAATTAATAATGAATTTTAAGGGAGCTAAGGAATTAAATTGAATAAGGATCCTTCTAGCTAAACTAAGTCAAGACTGGTTGTTATAGGCTCAGAAGAAGTAAAAGAACCTGAGCTAGGCCGACCCAGAATCTGAAAGTTTATCTATGTTACAGATTTTTATCCAGGTGAGTTATATATATTTCTCAAATTATGTTCAGCTAATAAGCTCAACTATTTTTCAACTGTGAAGCATGAATATCTGTATTAAAATGATTTCTCTCACTGTTCGAGTTCGCCAGTATCCTACAAAAATATTGAGTGCTTAACTAGACTCGAGTTTGGATCCTTTAAAGCTTTGGGACCATATACACTATCCTTTATTAGACAACTAGGCTGGAGGACGTGTATATAAGTTAAGACACTGTAGGAAGGGACAGTTGAGATAGAGCGTGCAAGTAAGGTTAAAAGAAGCTTTGTATACATGGAATACTTTTAGATTTGAAACCTTTCCATTGTTATACTTGTGTAGATGCGATATTCATATTTATAAAATGATTGTGAACTCTTTATCAAAAATTGCCCACTGGGTACATTAGTACTCAGCCCAAATCTTTTCTAAATATTTTTAGGTTGAGAGGCAGACTGAAAGATGACGGTACTGAGGCAAGGGCTGGCTTTTTGTTATATGCTTGTTTTTTTTTCAGTGTTTAGAGATCCTAGATACTCTAAAACAATGAAATAGTTTGAAACAATTTACTTGAGTTGAATAAAATGCTCTGCGCTTGTTTCCGTTTACTCTGATATAGCTTGTCTTCAATTATTTGAAGCATATTATGATTGCGACATTATGCTATAATGTTTCTTTATAATTATTTGGTGGGATAAGTTCCCTTTGATGACTGATCATTAATTTATGTCCCTTCTGAATGCCTTAGTGTGTGGTTTTATTATAGTTATAGAGGTTATGTTGCCTAAATGATTGAGGCACTACTTCTACTTTTATCAGTCTCTTTATGCAACAACCCCTTTCCCCTTTCCCCCTAGCAGCGCACCGGTCCATTGTCATTATTCTTCTGAGACTGGGGAGTTACAGATTGGTATCAGAGCAGGTTTGCAACTCTGCAGACCTGCATCATTATTCTTGAGCCTAGAATTAAGTCTAGTCTCTTAAACTATTTATTCAGCAGCCCTCAGCACGTCATCTACGCCGCTCTCAACAAAAAGGTATACAAGTTTTTATAAAATTAAGGCATATGAGCTCGCAGTTAGATACACGATATATTTTTTCAGGTTTCATGATTATATGTCATGATTCATTTATCAAAACTATAACCAGGTTTCACAATAAGAAAATGTGATTCGTTCTATTTAGGTTTCATGACTAAAGATCATGATTCAAAAGCTATTTTCAAGTTTCATGATGAGAAATCATGATTCTATTTTCAGGTTTCATGATAAGAGGTCATGATTCAAATATTTTCAGATTTCACGATCAGATATCGTGATTCATTTATTTAAAAATATTTTTCTTTCAGGGTTCACGACTAGTTTTCATGATTCATTTATTGAGAATATTTTACAGATTTTATGATTATTTGTCGTGATTCATCTATTTCAGAATATTTTTCAGGTTTTGTGATAAGATATCATGAATCGATTATTTATAATATTTCAGGTTTCATGATTAAATTTTATGATTCATTTGAATAAAATTTATTTATAGGTTTCACGACAAGAGTTCGTGATTCATCTAAAGTTATTCGAAGATATTAAGATATCTAGATTTTGATTTTGACCAAAGGATAGTAGTAATTAGAAGAGATTAGAATTACTTTAAGTGATGAGAATAAGTTGTGAATAGCTTATAGACTGAACATAGTAAAGAGTCTAGACTACAGTAGTTTGAACCTAGCATTGACCATTAAGTTATCTTGTTGCTCTTGAAAACTTAGACTAATTTAGTGGAATTCTTCAGATGGCCAGAGTGATTGAGACAACACGGAAGTGAACTCGAAATTTCTACACTTTTGAGGAGCACATTACAAGATTTCGTACATATGCTAGAGACCCATCTGATACCGTCCCTGAGTACATTGGGCATTTTATGTCACTTTGGCGACGTGCCAGTGGAACCGAGGGAGGAGTGTTAGACTTTGAGGCCTCTTTCAGGTTGGCTTATGGTTTACCACCTTGTTGGAGGCGGAGAGCGCTATGTTGGATCATACGGTCGATCGTTATCCTGATATCATGGCCGAGATCAGAGATTTCCTAGATACTCTAGTATGATTCTAAGGATCTGGGCACTTTATAGAGGATGTCCTCCAGTAGACGTAGCAGCACCCTTGCGTAGCCTCGATCCATCAGATTCTGCCATGCAGTAGGATGTGGAGGTAGATGCTGGTATACATGTCTCTAGTTTCATTCCTCATGTAGGTAGTCATGATGTCGAGGCTGGACCATTAGGCACGCAGGCTGATCAGACTGATGGGTCAGTACTACCTAGAGCTCATGATGATCAGGACGGGAGATGCGACATGATGGAGGAGGATACAGATGACGAGGAGACAAATAAGGATGATCATGTTGAGAATGAGATAGTGGATTTGACTGAAGATTAGTAGATAGTTGGATGATGATAGCACTTGGCTAGACTGGCTTTGCATCTCTTTTTGATTATATCATGGGTCCGGTAGCCTTTTTGTTCAGACCGACCCGATATCTTTTTGTATGGGTAGTAGTTTGTATTGTATATATGATGTATGATGCATGATATATGTATATAAACAGTGATCATTGTATATATGTAAAGTCCTCTTTTGGAGGCACTTTTCCTTTATCGTTCATGTATGGCTATTATTGTTTATGGTCTTGATTTATGTGTGTATAAAAGTCATTCTTATGAGGCAACCAATGTTTATTTTGTTTTATTTTATTCTATATTATTTCTTATTATTACAATTTCAAAAAAAAATATTATACATATTAACTTATGTTTTTAATTTATATTTAGGATGCCGCCACGTAGGAAATTGCCAATCTCAGAAATCCGAGAAGATATACCAGAAGTAGAAATACCTATTCATCTGTCACGAATAGAGAATGACTTTCGAAAACATAACCCACCTATGTTTAATGGAATAGGTGATCCAATAGATGCTGAGAAGTGGATTCGTGCTTTGGAACGAATCTTTAATTTCATGGCTTGCACCGATGAAGAAAGATAATCTTGTGCTCAATTTCAGTTGATAAATGATGCAGACTATTGGTGGTAGTTTGTACGTAGAACAATGACGGAAGAACAATGGCAACAATTTTCTTGGGAAGATTTTAAGGCTGAGATATATCAAAAATATATTCCAGACTGCTTTAGAGAGAAGAAGGAGTCAGAATTTTGGAATCTTCAACAATGAAAATCTAGTGTCACAGAGTATGATAGAAATTTTAACCAACTGTCAAGGTATGCCCCACATCTCGTGGACATTGATAAGAAGAAAGCAAACAAGTTTCGAAAGGGTTTGAGACCAGAAATTGGGATGACCCTAGCAGGTTAGGATGAGATGACGTATGCTTAATCTTTGAGTAGGGCCCTGAATATAGAATCCATAATGCCAGCGGATCGAGTACCACAATAGTCACTACAACAAACTCAAGACCCAAAAGGGAAAAGGAAATGTGATGATAACAGTAGAGGAAATTTCCAAGGAAGAAGACAGCCATGGCAGGAAAACAATTAGAATAATCAGTTCAATCAACAGAGAAACAACGGGCCTTACCCAAGATGCCATAGGTACCACCCAGGCAAATGTATGGCGGGAAATGATGGATGCTTTATCTATGAAAAGCCAGGACATATGGCTAGGGATTGTCGTAACAATGTTAGAAATAATCGACCTCCTCAGCGACCAAATCAGGGAAACAACTCTAGGCCGAATCAAGGAAACAACTTTAGACCACAACAAGGGAGAAATCCCAGGCCTAATCAAGGCAGCAACCCTAAGCCAAACCAAGGAAGAAATTTTGCACCAAACCAGGGACATCGCGGCCAGCAATAAGCTAGAGTTTATGCACTGAACTAGCAACAAGCTGCACAAAATCCAGAAAACCAAGCAGGTATGATTAACTTGCTTGATATACCTGTACTAGCATTGTTTGATACAGGAGCAACACACTCTTTTATATCGCATGAAACATATGAACGATTGAATTTAAGGCAAGATGAAGTTGTTAATGCCTTAGAATTTAGCATTCCCTTAGGAAAAACTTTGATAGCAGAGAAGATGTGCTTGAACATAGAGCTTGATATAAGTGACAAGAAATTCAAAATAGACTTACATGTTATCACGATGAAGGATTTTGACCTAATCTTAGGAATGGATTGGTTAACCACGGTCTATACAATAATATGTTGCCATGAGAGGGAAGTTATTTTTAAAATACCAGGAGAACAAGAAGTTAAATTTTTCAGAGCAAGGATAAGTACAAAGGTACCAATCATTTCAACACTCAAAACTGCAAAGCTGTTGAAAAAGGGAACTTGTCAAGTCTTCTTAGTAAACCTAACAGGAAAGGAAAAGGACAACATAACAATAGATCAAGTTCCTATTGTCCGAGAATTTACGGATGTATTTCCACAAGATCTACCAGGAGTGCGACCAGATAGGCAAGTTGAATTCACAATTGATTTGGAGTCGGGAGTTGCACCAACTTCCAAAGCACCATATAGAATGGCTCCCAAAGAATTGCAAGAATTAAAGGTGCAATTACAAAAACTACTGGACTTAGGTTTCATACAACCTAGTGTTTCGCCTTGGGGAGCACCTATATTGTTTGTTAAGAAGAAGGATGGGACATTGCAGATGTGTATCGATTATAGAGAACTAAATAAATTAACTATAAAGAATAGATACCCTCTTCCAAGGATAGATGACTTATTTGACCAGCTCAAGGGAGCGCGTGCGTTCTCAAAAATTGATCTAAGATCTGGATACCATCAGCTTAAAGTTCAAAAAGAGGATATTCCAAAAACTACATTTCGAACACACTATGGACACTATGAATTCATAGTAATGCCATTTGGGTTAACAAATGCACCGACAGTCTTTATGGATTTGATGAACCAAATATTTCATCCATATTTGGATATTTTTATCTTGGTGTTTATAGATGATATTCTTATATATTCCAAGAATGAGGATGAACACCAAGAGCATCGACAGATAGTGTTGGAAACACTACGAAAGGAAAAATTATATGCTAAATTCAACAAGTGTGAATTCTGGCTTGAAGAAGTAATGTTTCTTAGTTATATTGTGTCAGCACAAGGGATTAAGGTAGATCCTGCCAAGATTGAAGCAGTAAGCAACTGGAAGTCACCTACCAATGCACGTGAGATAAGAAGCTTTTTAGGATTGGCTGGCTACTATAGGAGATTTATTGAAGGATTCTCTAAATTAGCAAGACCAATGACCCAAATGTTGAAAAAGAAGATCAAATTTACTTGGTCTGAAGAATGTGAGAAGAGTTTTCAGATACTCAAAGAGAAGTTAACCACCGCACCGGTACTAGCCATACTGGAAGAAAATGAGAGATTTGTCATCTTCACTGATGCATCCTTACAAGGTTTGGGTTGTGTTCTCATGTAAAATGGAAAAGTCATTGCTTATGCATCTCGTCAACTAAGACCACATGAGCTGAATTACCCTACACACGACCTTGAGCTAGCAGCAGTAGTGTATGCTTTAAAAATTTATAGGCACTATCTGTATGGTGTAAAGCGTGAGATTTACACAGATCACAAGAGTCTTAAGTATTTCTTTGAGCATAAAGACTTGAATATGAGACAAAGAAGATGGTTAGAATTGGTGAAGGATTATGATTGTACGATACAATACCACCCTGGAAAGGCCAACGTAGTTGCAGATGCCCTCAGTTGAAAATCCAAGGTAAATTTAGGATGTCTCTTAACCCAACAAGAGAAACTCATGCAAGAATTTGAGAATCTAAGAATAGAGCTGGTACAACCACCAAGCTCTATAAAAAATTACATAGCTATTTTAACAGCTAAACCAGATCTGAGAGAAATGATTGTAGAGGCACAGAAGAAAGATGGTTTCTTAGAGAAGATGCGCTCACAAGCAAGATCAGATGATCCTAAAGGTTTTGCTGAGGCAAGTGATCACGCTCTTATGTTTGAAAGAAGAATTTGTGTGCCCCACGATCAAGAGATAAAGAATGAGATAATGAGTGAAGCTCATGATACTCCTTATACAGTACATCCTGGAAGTACAAAAATGTACCAAGATCTGAAGAGAAATTTCTAGTGGAGAAATATGAAAAGAGAAATAGCCTCATTTATAGAACATTATCTATCCTACCAGCAAGTGAAAGCAATACACCAAAGACCGTCAGGACGTTTACAACCATTAGAGATTCCTGAATGGAAGCGGGACCATATCAACATGGACTTTGTTGTTGGTTTACCAAAAATAGTACGTTGAAATACCGCTATTGTTGGGGTTTTTTCGAATTAAACCACTGCAGGATCATTTGGTTGTTCATTAATCCATGTTCATGCAAATCATAATTTTATGTAACATGCATGTTTATCACAGTCTAATCAAAAAGCATGCAAAGTAGATTCGAATCTAATAAAGCGGAAACATAGAAACGAAACTACTTACAAATCGATAGACGGTCTGTGGACAAGATTAAAGATCTAATCTTGCTGTTGAATGAATACAGGAATGGCGCCACCTATGTCAAAATCGTCCACTGCACAATTCCACTTCAAGATCTTCTGTTGTATTCCCGGACTGTATCTAGATTCAGAGTGGGCTGAAATCTACTAGATAGAGCTGTGAAATCTGTGGATAACTTTGAGAGACAAAGAGGGGCTGATCTCTTATGATTTTTTTTTTTCAAATTTCATGCCCCCCTTCCCTTATATATAGGGAGGGGCGAAAATTTCATGCTCCAGCCCTATTGGGCTGGGCCTCTATCTCAAGTTCAATATCCAGTCCACTATCAGTCAATTGGGCTACAACAGGGATCTAGAAGAATCTTAAATTGGCCCACTAATTTATTTGATATCCAATATTCAATAAACCTAGGATATAATTAAATAAATTAAGTTTTACTTTTATTCCACTAAAGAAGCAAAACTGACCTACCAATTTAATACATATTTATGAATATGCTTTCTCCTTTAGTCCAGTCATTCTCCGTGTTTAAGATATAATGTTCATTAATGAATTATGTCAACCTCTGACAGCTATAATTAATTAACATCTAAAACCTTTAGTAGTACCACACAAGCTTTATTCATGTACGGAATAAATTCCACTTGCAGGGTTTCAACATGAACTTGTGTTTTCTTAAGAGAACATCATCAACCTGGCGCACCAGGACACGGTGCTCATGCATACTGCTTGAGACATCATGTATACATTGTTATACCAAAGATATCAAATTCGATCTACGAAAAGATCTCACCCATTGATAAATCAAAGTAACAAACAATGGACACATATGCTCGCCAATATAACATGAGTTCAGAACCTGAACTCTGTGGATCTATATTCTCTCAATAACTGGGTCAAAGACAGAGAATAGTATCCTATCGTGATCCTCCTCAACACACTAACGAGTGTACTAGAATAATCAGTTAGTTAAGATAAACTAACTTATCAGATTATTCTACGGTGTACAGATGGTGTGTTCAGGACCATCTAAGCCGTGAGCTCTTTAATACATTACAAGGTTCTAATGATATGATCTTACCGTGTGAGTCCCCACACCATATCATCTACAATGTAAGTATATGGAACATTGCATAAAACAATTATAGAACATAATCTAAATGCAAACAGTGACTGCAATAACTTTTATTTCATATCATCATATCATCAGAAAAGTATACAAAGACAAGTCTTCCAGTATACAAAACTAACAGCTATCTGGGTTGTTGTTGATCGACTAACCAAATCAGCGCATTTTCTTCCAATGCAAATGACCTTTGGACTGGACAAGTTAGCACAATTATATGTCAAGGAGATTGTCAGATTACATGAGATACTTGTGTCTATCACATCTGATTGTGATACAAGGTTCATATCCAGATTCTGGAAAAGTTTGCAAGATACTATGGGCACTAAATTGAATTTCAGCACAGCTTTCCATCCTCAAACTGATGGGCAGATAGAAAGAACCATACAAACACTTGAGGATATGCTTCGAGGAGTAGTAATTGATGGAGGAGGAAGCTGGGAGAATATTATACCTTTAGTAGAATTTGCCTATGACAATAGTTATCAGGCTTCAATAGGGATGGCACCATATGAAGCCTTGTACGGTCGAAAGTGTAGATCACCACTTTACTGGGATGAAGTGGGTGAGAGAAAAATACTGGGCCCAGAGATTGTTCAGGAGACGGTGGAAATAATCGATAAAATAAGGAAAAGAATAGTTGAGGCCCAAGACAGACAAAAGGCTTATGCAAAAAAATGTCGTACTGACTTGCATTTTGATGTTGGAGATAAAGTATTCTTGAAAGTATCTCCGACAAAGGGAGTTGTAAGATTCGGCAAAAGAAGCAAATTAAGGCCAAGATATATATGACCCTTTGAAATTCTTGAGAGGATTGGAGAGGTTGCTTATAGATTGGCATTACCGCCAAGTCTAGAAGGAGTACATGACGTGTTTCATGTATCTATATTAAGAAAATACATGTTTGATCCTAAACATGTAATTAAATATCATGAAGTGGTCCTAAGCGAGAATTTGACCTATGAAGAAAAACCAATAGCTATACTTGACCGGAAGGTGCAAGTATTGAGAAATAAATAAATACAACTAGTGAAAGTTTTGTAGAACAACCATGGAAGCGAGGAAGCTACATGGGAACTAAAAGACAAGATCAATGAGCAATACCCTGACTTGCCATTTAGAGGTATATCAAATTTCGGGATGAAATTTATTTTAAGGGGGGTACAATGTAATATCCCAAACTTTTTAGTATTAAAATAATAGCCTATGATTACATTAAGGGTAAGTTAGGAAAGAAAATAGACCCTTAAAAATTTTATTTTAAGAAAAGTGTGTCGTTGGATGGGTTAACGATGCTCGGGACATTCTTATATTTTTATAATGAGACCCCAATGTAGTTTAAAACTTAAAAAAATGTTTGTTATTATCACCCCAGCTGTAAAAAAAATGTATATATATATATATATACAACTTCTACTTAGCAATATATTAAATCTAATCAAATATTCTCTCGCAAGGTAACTTCTTCTTGAAGCTATTCTATTTGAGATTCATGCATCGATTAATTCTAGATTATGTTTGATATTTAGGTTGATAAATAAAATTTATTCCACTATATGTTTATGCTTATCTTACTCAACATAATCAGTATCACAATACTAATATATATGTTTTAGTTGTGTTAGTGTATTAGTAATTATTAAAAATCCCGTAAAGGAAATTTTTACTCTAGATATATCTTGACCTATTTAATTTAATGGAAAAGAGACAGAACATAAAATATTCAATTGGTTCAAAATAAAAAAAAAAATTGATAATAATAAATAAAATATTGCAATGTTTGATATTTTATGGATAGCAGTTATAAAATCTAAATTTCATTATGTTAAAATTAGACTATGTATACGCTTATATGATTAACCAAATTTAATAACAGATTGATTTATGATCCATAAACTTTAATTATTGCAAAGAATAATTATTTATACTTAAGCATGAGTAAATGATTTAACTCATTTCGTTAGGTTAATTCAATTTGAAAATTAATACCTTCCGATAAAGGATATTACTAAGTAATTAAATAATTGGTGTTAAATCTTGAAATGAAATCTTTATCAACTAGCTGATAGTGTCCAAGTAATTATGTTACTCTGATCCAAATTTTTTTTATAAAATAATAATTGTATAAGTACACTACATGTATTCTACTTTCTAAGTTAGAAATGATGTCAAATTAATAGGAAATATATGATTAATTAATAATTAATTTTAAGGGAGCTAAGGAATTAAATTGAATAAGGATCCTTCTAGCTAAACTAAGTCAAGACTGGTTGTTGTAGACTTAGAAGAAGTAAAAGAACCTGAGCTAGGCTGACCTAGAATCTGAAAGTTTATCTGTGTTACAGATTTTTATCCAGGTGGGTTATATATCTTTCTCAAATTATGTTCAGCTAATAAGCTCAACTATTTTTCAACTGTGAAGCATGAATATCTGTATTAAAATGATTTCTCTCACTGTTCGAGTTCGCCAGTATCCTACGAAAACATTGAGTGCTTAACTAGACTCGAGTTCAGATCCTTTAAAGCTTTGGGACCGTATACACTATCCTTTATTAGACAGCTGGGCTGGAGGATGTGTATATAAGTTAAGACACTATAGGAAGGGACAATTGAGATAGAGCGTGCAAGTAAGGTTAAAAGAAGCTTTGTATACATGGAATGCTTTTAGATTTGAAACATTTTCATTGTTATACTTGTGTGGATGCGATATTCATATTTATAAAATGATTGTGAACTGTTTATCAAAAATTACCCACTGGATACATTAGTACTCAACCCAAATCTTTTCTAAATATTTTCAGGTTGAGAGACAGGCTGGAAGATGACGGTGCTGAGGCAAGGGCTAGCTTTTTGTTATATGCTTTTTTTTTGTGTTTAGAGATCCTAGATACTCTAAAACAATGAAATAGTTTGAAACAATTTACTTGAGTTGAATAAAATGCTCTGCGCTTGTTTCTGTTTACTCTAATATAGCTTGTCTTTAATTATTTGAAGCATATTATGATTTCGACATTATGCTATAATGTTCCTTTATAATTGTTTGGCAGGATAAGTTCCCTTTGATGACTGATCATTGCCTTAGTGCGTGGTTGTATTACAGTTATAGAGGTTATGCTGCCTAAATGATCGAGGCACTAACTCTACTTTTATCATTGTCTTTATGCAACAACTCCTTCCCTCTTTCCCCCTAGTAGCACACTGGTCCATTGTCATTATTCTTCCAGGTCTGGGGTGTTACATTCGAACATCTATAAGTCGTGTGTGTGATGTACTTTCTTCTTAAAGCCTTTGCATATACTTAACTGCACACCTTAGCACACAAGCTGCACTAACAAGCAAAGCTTTATATCTCAACTGATCAGTGCACAGATAAGCTTTCTACATGAGTCAAGGGCCCCATATATTCCGCACAAAAGTTTAAGTTTTTGAATCAGTTTATTCACCCCCCTCTAAACTGACAAGGACTCATCCCGGGACCAACAAGTGGTATTAGAGCGATT
This sequence comes from Perilla frutescens, assembly GCA_026008535.1. NCBI lineage: Eukaryota > Viridiplantae > Streptophyta > Magnoliopsida > Lamiales > Lamiaceae > Perilla > Perilla frutescens. The sequence continues at coordinate 63,867,148 of BRKX01000008.1, read as the reverse complement.
GATTCTAAGGATCAGCCTTTTTGCAGATCAACTGAATTAGATCTATTTATCCGTGCTAACGTTTCAAGTTATAGGAAACCATAAGCTACCTCTTTTTTCAGTTGAGAATTATGATAATTGGAGCAGGAGGATGAAGGCTCATCTATATTCGATTCATGAAAACATGTGAAAAGTCATCGAAGACGGTCCAATCAAAATAATGATGGATAATGAAGCCCACATTGTTGATGTTAATCAACCAGCAAGGATTCCGAAGCCAACTCATCTTCTCACGAGTGAAGAGAAGAAGTCGAAGAATCTAGAGTTTATGGCTTAGGCAACATTATTCCAAACTCTAGATGAGGATCACATGAAGGATATGAAGAACTGCAGAACCACCAAGGAGATTTGGGACTTACTTGCAGATCTATGCAAGGAGTCCGAGGCCATCAAAGGAAATAAGCTCCAGCTAGCGGTTGACAGATATGAATCCTTCAAAATGCAACTGGAAGAGACCATATCAAGCATTGAAACAAGGCTTCTGAGCGTAATTAATGAGATGAATAATCTGGAAGAAACTATCCCACCTGTGAGATTAATTCAAAAATTCTTGACAATCTCATAGAGAAATGCGATATGAAGGTAATCGCTATCAAAGAGCCAAGGGACTTGAATGGTATTACACCCAGAGAAATGTTCGGATCTCTTAAGGCTCACGAATATAGCCTGAACCGAAAAAAAGCATCTACATCATCAGCTAAAGATGTTTTCTTCTACGCAGAAATGAATCAATTCAGAGAAGCATATAGAAGAAATAGCTTCCGACCAAGAGGCTCGCCTGTCAGAGAGAATCTAAGAGGATCGCTGAATGATCGAAGAAGAGAGGCAGATGAAAAGAAGGAGATCCTGACTGAAGACATAAATGAGCAAATCTAGTTGATTACAAAATTGCTAGAAAAGCTGAGGAAAGTCAGAGATCAATAATCAGCTTTGCCTCAAGCTGATGAAGCTGCTAAAGGAGAAAGAAACCAGCAGCCAGTTGAATGATCAGCTGAATAATTCAGAGTGGCCAACCGAAGCATAGAAGAATGCTTCCATTTCCACAAACAATGACACTACAGATACGAGTGTCCAGAGCTCCCTAAGGACAAGAAAGCCAAAGTGAGGAGAAGCTTCTTCAAGAGGAGGAAATCAATGATCGTAAATTCTGAAAACACCGTGCTAGATGATTCAGACTACTCATCTGGAATCGACTCAGACAGCTACAGCTCAGATAATGAAGCCTTACTCTACCTCATGGCCGATAATGAAGAAGAGGTTAGTACAACTGACTCCATAACCTCATTCTATCACATACATGAAGCTTCAATCTCTAGAAATGAACTAGATGAAGAGTTAAGAATCCTAGAAGATCAGTTAGCTTCTGTATCAAGCATGCATATTGAACTGAAAGGTGAAAATTATGAGCTTAGGATTAGAGTTAAAGAGCTGAGCATTGATCATGAAAGATTGAAAATTCTTGAAGCTTAGTCAACTGAAATTGATCAGCTGAGGCTGAGGAATACTGAACTGGAAGCTGAGAATGAGCAGCTCAAGCTTGAAATCCTTGAGAAAGAGGAATTAACCCTCAAATTCAAGAAGGGATCCCAAACTCTAGATGAAATTCTAAGTCATCAAAGAGTTACTGGGAGTCCAGGGCTAAGGTACAACAAGTTCACTACCGCGGAGAAGGGAAAGGAAGTTGCTCAGAGCTGTGAAATAAAAATCCTAAAAGGATTCACAAGACCAACTCAGTCACCCCCAATTGAGGAATCAAAAGATAAAGGTATCTTGAAAACTCCTCAAGCTCAGCCCAGAAGCCAATTTGTTCAGTCAAGAAAATCAGCTCGAAGATAGACAACCTTTCAAAGGCCCGCAGCTCAGCCAAAGCCACCAATTCAACATAGGCCAGCCTATCAGCCCAGACCTTTAGCTCGGTCAAAATCCTCTACTCATTTAAGGCCAACTTTCCAACAAAGGCTATCATTCCAATCCAGGTCATCAGCTCAACTGAAACCTGTAGCTCACCCAAAGCCAGCCTTTCAGAAAAGGTCATCAGTTCAAAATAGGCCATCAGCTCAGCAGAGATCTACAACCTCCTCAAATCAAGCCTACCATCAAAGGCCAACTGCACATCAACCTGGGAGTTCTACTGATCCCAAGAAAAATGTGTATACAAGATTGTATTATGCACGTCAACATAATCCAATCTCCCTGAAGAAGTTTACTCCAAGTGACCTTGCAACCTAGTATAATGAGTATCTAGACTCAAGGAATGAATCAAGGATCAATCTCAACTATGACTGGTTTGCAAACCGGCCATTTCATAAAGGCCAAAAAGCTCAAAGTTAGAGGCCGAAAAGAAACTGGCCAAAACAAAGAGCATCAAGGTCACGAGATGAGAGGATATTAGTTGAACTATTTTATCCTAACACTCATCGAAGGTATAGATCAATGGACTCAACTCTCAGTCAAAGAGTTACAAGGAGTCCAAAGTTGATCAAGAGATCAAACTCTGGAGGATCTCTTAAACATTGAAAGCCAAAAGTGTGGCGTATATGGATCCCCAAAAAACCTGATTAACCTCTCGGGACCTGATATTAATGATTGGTTCCGATTTGTCCTGCGCAACTACTTCAATCCGGACCATAAGAGGACGAGGTCGATTGTAAGGCAGAGAGCTAACTAGGGTCGTGTCTCTCAAAAAAGCTTTGTATGGGTGACTATCTTTTCATGTTACAATTATTAACAAGCACATGAATTTAAACATAAACCTAAAAATTCTAAACAAGGGTTGGATGGTTTGTCTAAACTACTAATTAAAAGCAAGTAAAATTAACTAGTAACAACAACAATAACAAAGATTAAGGGAAATATTAAGAAAAGAGCATTAGGGTGTAGATTATCTCATTGGTTTCTCTCCTAACTTGTTTCAAGTTGATTATGCTAATCCTAGACATAAAATAGACCCTTTTAAGTAGCTTAACTTCACATACTATCACCGTCGATCCATTAAACCCCCATCGGCTATATTATACGAACAAGATTAATAGTTATGCTTATGAAACCCTATTCACCTAATGTTGAAGGAACCTACATCAGGCTATAGAATCTCCTCTCGATCTCATCTATAGCCTAGCAATGCTAAGTAGTGGCCAATTACTCAACATAAACAAGCACAATTCAAACAACAAGAAACCAATCATCACAAGAAAGGGTCAAAACCAACTTGATTATCTATCCCTGATAAGTCTATTTATTTCGTGTTTTTATGGGCATATTATTCGATATAAATGTCCTTTTTAGTCTGTTTTGAGTCGAAAAGAACCAGGTTGCGGTCAAAGGGCATTTCAGAAGTCGAATCTGGCGAAAAGGGCATTTTATGCCCAATTATTCATGATTATCTCATCGTCATAAACCGCATTCAGAGGCACAAGGAACTTCTTCAGCATTCATTCTACATTCGGGAGGCAGAATGGGCACAACAGAAATGGATGAAGCTGACCAGATGATGTCGTGCCCACATTGCTCGCGCAGACTCAACCACAGGTCAGAATGGGCACATGCGTGAATTTTGGGATTCTGTTGGAAGCTAAAGGGCGTGAAGAATGGTTGCATATCCGAATAAGAGTTGGTGATAAGTTGGACTCCTAAGAGGCGTGGCAACTAAGAGATAGATGAGATAAGGACTGCTGGAGGCTTGGAGATGAAGTGATAAAGCCAATCCCTAAAAAATAGGGATTTGGTCAACAAAATGGATAAGGTTTATCCAAACAGATTAGGATGGGGCACGCCAGACCCGGAATCCAGTGAAGACCCCAGTATTTTGGGGAAACATAAACTCGAAAATGTAACTATTTAAGCTAGTTTTTATTTTCTGGAAAGGCAGCTTTGGAAGTCAGAAACATTGCTACAATTTTACTTTTCTGCATTTCATTTTCGTACGCTGCTTAGGCAGCTACAAACAATCCAATAGGCCTTAAGCCATTGGAACTTAGGATTATGTTTATGTTTCTCATCGTTGGAGTTGAGATTTTTGCCTAATAAATTTGTAAGTTTTCATTTATTTTATGTCTTTAATTTCTGCAATTTTAGTTATTTCTAGCCTACTTGGCTAGATCTTTATTTCTGGTGTTTGAACAAAGAAAATGGTTTAAGTACAAATCTGGACTCATGAGGCCGAAATGGGCATAGTAATGCATGATAGGTTTCTGTTGATTCTTGAACCTGTTCCACGTGAGTGTGTGTCTGAAATGCCCAATGTGGCTGATTACTCGTTAGACATAGAGGGCACACCACTATTAATTGGATTGGCGAATCGTGACTGTGTGTTGATTCATATAGTAATAAGGGAATCGATGGGTTGCTGTGGGCACACGAGGAATCAGTAAACACAACAGATCTGGGTTCGTCTAGAGGCACACTGCTATCTATTCATTTACATCTCTTAGGGGAACCGGCGGGTGGATGATAGGTTAGGGGTTTACTTGACGAGAAATCACTTTTAAACCTAAAATGAAATGATGAATGAGGAGATGCAGAGAGGAATCCGGTCTCCATAACTGGGTGACTTAACATGTATGAAAATCGGTGTACCCATGATCGAGTTGTTTTATACTTAAACCAAATTCAAGTTCAAATGCCAGAACCTTTTGTTATTTCATATTTCCTTTAGTTTCCTTTTGCAGATTTACTTTCAGTACAGTGACAACACAAAACCCCCCTTTTTGATTGGTGACTCGAAGGTAGAATCACATCAACTCTCTGTGGGATCGACCCGTACTCACATGCTAGCTACGCTCGCTATGGGCACATGAGCATTACAAATTTATTTTGAGCGCGAAACGACCGCGCGTCAATCCCCTAATGAACGGAATTAGCCCCTCATGCTCGAAACAACACAAGAATCATAAAAGCTTTCCATTTCATAAATCTAAAGATAAACAAAATATCAACTTCTATAATGTTGTTTGTCTCATCAGTTTTGCGACAATCCCCACAAATGAGCTAAAGCTAAAGAAAGAAATACCAAGAAATAGAAGTCCTTGAGCACGCCTAGCTTCCGTGAACGGCTTGGAGTTGGGCTCTTCTTCTCGTACCTTCTTCTTTGAGCTTGAGCTTTCTTGACTCTTCTCCTCCTCTTCTCTCTCTCTCTCTCTCTGGAACGGTGGTGTTGGTGAATTGAACTAGATATGAACTGATTGAGGGAGGAAAACAGATCGCGGTTGAACTGATCAATGAAGGCTCAAAATGACCACCCGTACTGATGGCGTATCCGTGCTCGTGGGACTAGAATGCCCTACGCTCACGGGGTGCATCCACCATGAGTCCTGCCCCACGGTTGTGAGGGTCCTGCGACGGCGGGGCTACTTTAGCTCCAGCTTCTGGCTTTTTCATCAGTTTTGGCGCTTTTTAGTTTTATCATCAGTTGCGCTCCATCAGTTTTAGCTTCAACTATGCCTCCAGTTTTGATGCCTCAGCTCAGCTCTCGGTTCTTCAACTCAGCTCTTGCGAAGTGGGAAATTAAGGATCTATCAACAAGCTAGAGCTTTATTTGGGAGCTTCAGTTCTTAGCCATTTTTATGCCATAAAATCCTACTTTTGAACACAAAAGCTCAAGTTTTGCACAAACCTGACATATCTCACCAAAAGAGCAAACGTGAAGGAAATAACATAAAAAATCACAAAAATAAAGGAAAAACACATATTAAAGATACTAAATTCATATGATAAAATAAGACAAATAAACACCAAACAATTATGTGGGTACCTAAAAACTGATTTTTACTTTCCAGGGAAAAAGCATCATATCTAAGAAAAAGACCAAAGACACATGGTATCTCGATAGCGGGTGCTCCAAGCATATGACCGAAGATAAGAATGATCTTGACGGTTATAAAGAGGTTAAGGGGCCACTAGTTACATTTGGAGATAACTCAAAGAGCAAAACCATTGGAGAAAGGTTCATAGTCAAAGGAAAAGTTGTCATAAATGGAGTGTCACATGTTGAAGGACTGAAGCACAAGCTGCTAAGCATCAGCCAGCTTTATGACAACGACTATTCAGTCGACTTCAACAACAGCTGGTGTGACATCAAAGATAAGTCAACTGGAGCCATACTCCTGACTGGAGTACGAAAAGGCAACATGTATGTTGTTGACTGGTCAACTGGCTACTCAGAAGCTTGCTTTCTTTTAAAAGGATCAACTGAAGCAAATTGGTTATGGCATCAACGACTGAATCACCTCAACTTCAAAATGATCAACTATCTGGCCAAGAAAGAGCTAGTTGAGGGGCTTTCCAAGGAGATCTATAAGAAAGATGGAGTTTATGGACCATGCCAAAAAGAAAAGTAAGTAAAGTCATCATTCAAAAATAAGAGCCATCCTCAAGGAACAACTGATATTCTACAGCTGCTACACATGGAACTGTTTGGACTAGTAAAGCCACCAATCCCTAGAGGCAAGAAGTTTACTCTTGTAGTAGTAGATGACTACTCAAAATACACGTGGGTGGAGTTCCTGAGAAGCAAAGATGAAACCTTTGCCAAACTATCAACACTGATCAGAAGGTTGCAAACTGACAAGGAAAAATCAATTCAAAGGATAAGGTCCGATAATGGAACTAAATTTGTTAATCAGCAACTGATCAACTTTCTGAGTGAACTGAGAATCACTCATGAGCACTCAGCTGCAATGACTCCTCAACAAAATGGCATAGCTAAATGAAGAAATTGCACACTCAATGAGGCAGCTCGAGCAATGGTAGCAGATGCTAACATAGCTGAAAACTATTGGGCTGAAGCAGTCAACACAGCTTGCCATACTTAGAATAAAAATGCCATCATCACCACACATGACAAAATGCCCTGTGAATTGTACAAGGGTCGTAAGCCTTCTATCTCTTACTTCAAAGTGTTTGGCTGCAAATATTATATCTACAACAATGGCAAAACTCAACTGAAAAGCCATCAGTGCCAAAGCTTATGAGGGGATCCTTTTCGGCTGTAATGCCCCTCATTCACAAGCTTACAGAGTGTTCAACAAATGAACACTTGTTGTGGAAGTTACATGTCATGTGGTATTTGATGAGCTTGCTGATGAGTACAGGAACAAAGAGAAACATCATACATCAGTACAAGCACTACCTAGTGAAACTGAAAACTCACAGGAATATGTTGATCACATTCTTCCAGAGCGGTTTGAAGCTTCACTAGAAGATGGCATTGAAACTAAATCCAGACCAGTTGAAGACAACATGGTCAATAAGGACACAATTTTTGCTGAGACCACAAATCCCACAACTAAAACAGAGGGAAGAACTAGTAAAGTTGATGAGCAAACTAGAGACAAGACATCAGCTGAAAGACCAGCTAAAGGATCAGCTAATGGAGCAGCTAAATAATCAGTTAAAGGAACAACCGAAGAACTAGCTGAAGGCACAACTAAAGCCAACATGCCTAAATGGCTCTGAAGCCATCTAGCCAACAAAATTGTTGGTGATCCAAGAAGTTGTGTTCAAACCAGAAGTTCAATTGAGCATGCTCTCTTCACATGCTTTATTTCATAAATGGAACCAGCTAACATCAAGGAAGCCCTTGAAGACTCAGACTGGATCATTACGATGTAAGAGAAGCTAAACCAGTTCTTAAAAAGTGATGTATGGTTTCTTGTCAACAAATCGAAAACCTAAAAAGTCATTGGGACAAAGTGGTTCTTTCGCAACAAGCTGAATGAACAAGGCGTGATTATAAGGAATAAGGCAAGATTGATAGCCAAGGGATACTCTCAAAGCAAAGGGATCGACTTTGATGAGATATTTGCACCAGTTGCAAGATTGGAAGCTATCAGGATATTCCTCGCTTATGCATCTCACAACAATTTCACTGTCTACCAAATGGACGTGAAAAGTGCGTTCTTGTAAGGAATGCTCAAGGAGGATGTTTATGTCGAGTAACCTCCAGGATTTGAAATTAGAGATCAAGTCTACAAGCTGAAGAAAGCTATATATGGATTAAAACAAGCACCAAGAGCTTGTTATGAAATCCTTACAACATTATTGCTGAAGAATGAGTTTCAAAAAGGGGTCATTGATCGTACTCTATTCAGAATAGAATGATCAGCTGAGATATTAATGGTTCAAATTTATGTGGATGACATAATTTTTGGATCAAAGAGTAAAGATCTCTGCACTCGATTCACTCAACTGATGCAAAGCAAATTTGAGATGAGTATGATGGGAGAAATAACTTTCTTTCTAGGACTCCAAGTGAAATAGCTGAAAGACGGATCTTCATCAGTCAAGTGAAGTACACCAAAAAGCTTATCAGGAAGTTTGGAACCGGTAAGAGAAAAACTCTCAAGATTCCAATGAATACTTCAGTGTAGCCGACTCTTGATGAAGAAGGAGAATCAGTCAGCCAGACATTCTATAGAGGAATCATTGGATCCTTTCTCTACCTAACTGCCAGCCGACCAGACATCTCCTATTCAGTCGGGTTGTGTGCAAGGTTCCAAGCCAATCTAAAGAAAATTAATCTCGAAGCAGCAAAGAGGATCATGAAGTACCTCAAAGAAAACATAAATCTCGGATTATGGTATCTAGAGATGATAGCTTGAGTCTAACCGGCTAATCAGACTCAGACTTCGGAGGATGCAAAATCAACAAAAAAAGCACCAATGGAACATATCAGTTTCTTAGGAACAAACTGATATCCTAGTTTAGCAAAAAGTAGCACTCAGTTACCATGTTAACAACTGAAGCCGAATATGTAGCTACTAGAAGCTGTTGTGTGCAAATTCTTTGGATGAAGCAACAACTGAAAGATTACATGGTGGAGACTGAAGAAGTACCTATCTATTGTGATAACAATAGTGCTATTGTGATGTGACCTAGATGATATGTCTAAGCCAAATATAGAGAAAACGTAGCAGAAGACTTAAGGACTCGAAACATGTCAGAATTAAGAAGGATTCAATCCGACTAACTAACAAAATACTTGACTAAAACAAGAACAAAGACTCCATTATATGGCTAGACTTTAGAATCGATAAATAAACTCCTAGGATACCCAGATAATGACTCAAATAAGCAAAACACAAAAACCAAATAAATAGGAACAAAACAACTTTGGGCAGATTTAGGGATGGACGAAAATAGATGAATTATGGCTAGGGTTAAAAAATGAACTAGGGAGATGAATCTTACATGTATGATATAGAGATGATGATGAAGGGTTGATGATGAACGAATGTGTATGCGAGATGATGGCAGATTGGTGATGTGATTTGTATCTCGTCGAACCTGTAGATTGTATTCCACGAACGTGATGATTGAAACTCCTCAATTGATAGCGATTCCCCCGTGATCTTGAAGAACTCAAAAGAACCTTGAATAAAACCTTAGACTTGTTGGATCTAAAGAGTATTGCTTTTGAACTAAAAATAATAAAAGTATAAAGGTGATCAACCAAACGATCGTGAGACTATTGAAATAAACTTCAAATATTAATCAACGTCTGAATGATAAAAATCATAGTTGATCCCTATATATACTAGGGTAGGGACAAAAATAAACTAAAGGAAATAACAAGGTTTGACCGAAAATTAAAGAAGAGAATTACCTTAACTAGACTCTATCTAAGGTAATTCTAGAAAGACCAAAAATCAAATAAATAAAATCCATACTAAGATAAAATAAATCCTAATTAATTTGGGCTCAAAGTTGGTGTGTTGGACTTCATCTTAGGCTGCTCTTTCTCGCCAACTTCAACAATAATTATTCTTCTTGGGCTTCTTCTTCAACACGTAGTCGGTATGCCCAAACTAGTCGGTATGCCCATACTGACTGTCTTCTAAACTCTCATCATGCCTTAATCTTCTTCATCTTCAATGGACAACATAGCAATCCATTTGGCGCTGCCATGGTGCATTTGTTCTTCCTTGGTTGTCATGGTCGCATTTTCATCATATTGTGATGAGATCGTGCAAGGCAATGATCAAGATGATCCGGAGCTGCAGTTTAAAGGTCCAATAACGCGTTTGCGAGCTAAGAAGTTGTAAGCTTATTTACAAGCTTCTATTCGTCACAAATTCGAGTTGCATGAAGATGAAGTGAAGAGCAGCCCAAGATTGATCACCATGCTATCCATAGATGATGAAGAAGGAAGCATGAAGACGTGAGAAGAAGAATGGCGCCATTTGGACGTGTGCATGAAGAGTTATACGCGTTTGCATGGGAATCCGACAAGTTGCTGTTTTTCATGCAAAGGTGGCAAGATTAATGCATACATGGGCCATGAATTATTATGATAAATTGCAGCCTATATTGTGTTAATTAGGAGTCCAATAGGCGAGAATTTTGAAGGCCCAAAATCAGTTTGGGATTTATCCTTATCTAGTTAGATTTAGATAGATTTTTGTTATCTTATTTTTGGTATCTTTTGATTTTATCCTAGATTGATTATGATTAGTTTTGGACTGATTTTTATCACTTAATTAGGTCTAATTTTCGTGCCCTATGTTACCTATAAATAGGGGATCCATTTGTTACATTAAAAGTAGACAATTGCATGAATTCAAGAATTATTTCACTCTTGTCTCCTAGATCCTAAGGTTGATCGAAATTTTATCTTCAAAGTTCTATTGTTTTAGCAAATCAATAGTCCTATTCAAGTTCTTTAGGGTGCTTTCAAGTACTTGGGAGAATTGCTATCCGGAGAAGCTAGACGAGTGCCTTCGGGTTGATTCAACATGGGTTCACCGATCTGTCCTATTCTTCTACCAAACCACCGCTGCCATCACCAACACTCCACCGCCGTCCGCCGTCGTTCACCATCAGATTCCAGCCTCCCTTTGACATATCAAGTGTGTTCTTCGAGTCATAGTTCGTGTCGTTTAGTTCTAGTAAGTTTTATCCTGTTTTGAGTCGGATTGATTCCATTATTTTCTAGCTGACGTAGTTCGATTCTTGAGTCTTTCGTGTGCATAAATCTCGTGTCTTGGATACATTGTTCGGGTCACATCATAAATTTGGCATCAGAGCCACGTCAGCTCTGCTGGTCGTGGTTCAATCCGACGTGTCATCTACGTGTCAAATACGTATCATTTAATTTTCGTTTTGTTTCGAGTCTTGTAATCTGATTTCTATTCATTGAAAAAAAAACAAGAAGAAAGAGTATTCGGCAAAAAAAAAATAAACGAAAAAAAAAATCACTGATTAAAAAAAAAAGAAAAAAAAACGAAAATCAGATTGTTTATTTGATTTCAATTTTAATTCCTTGTTTTTAGATTTGTTCCATATATTTAGGGATTCTTAGATTGTGTTCACACATCCAAAATCCTTATTTCCTTATCTATTAGATTTCTTACCTTGTTTAGATAGATTTCATCCTAATCTACATCTATTCAAGATCTTTCCATCCTCATCCATATCTAATCAAATCCTCCATCCCTATCCATACCTATTTTCGATCCTAATCACTAAAGGGATTCGAAATTTCTCATCTTTTCCATATACACCCGGTTCACCTTATACACCACACAGTCCATACACCCATACACACATACACCCGTACACCCATACACCCGTGGTCTGCATACGCCAACCCATTGAATACTCATTCCACACACCTACTTCTACTCTTAGCAACCTTCCGGCTTGATTCTATCCGTTGGAGCTTGAAGAAGACCCAGAGGAGCTGATCAAGAGAAGCTTGTTTTCGATCCACCCACCCCCAAAATCATCCACACACGTGCACCACATCTTTGACAGATAAACATGAGTGGAAAAATCAAGAGTGACATACGCGAGCGTTTGTGAGGAATTGTGAGGTTCTACTTTGCTTTTTCTTCACGTTTGTTCATTTTGCAGGTACAATGAAGAAAGGAAATAACAAAGAGGCGTCTACTCCACCCTTTAAGGAGCCGAGATCGCCCAATACCCTAGGCGAGTAGTCCTACTCGTCCGAACCACAGTGGGATGCCAAGTACCAATATGAAGCTCTAGCAAAGCATTTTGAGCGACAGACTCGTCTACTGAAAGATGAACTTGGCAACCAAGTAGCTGAATTGCAAGAGGAGCTTGCAAAACTAAGGTCCCAGTCGACCGCATCCCAAACGGTCCAAGGAGATCCTGAGAAGAGGCCACTCGAGCCTCAAGATGAAGAGACGAGGCAATTTGAGCCTCAAACTAATGCAGAGAGGCAATCCCAGCCTCAAGACAACACAGAGAGGTGACATGAGCCTCAAACAAGAGCCCAAGGCCGACGCCAACCCCTGATGAACGTCCCACAGCCACCTCCTATTCAGCAAGTTGATCAAAGGCCGCCCCGAGAGCCCGCCTTTGAAGAAGACTTTGATTATGGATACGATTCCTATACAGCCAGTGGTTATGAAGCTGATTTCATTCCACAAGGGCGATGACATCATCAAGGGCGACCCTGAGGTCCCCATCGATGACCAAACTATGATGATGATGATGGTAGGCTCAACAACATCAAGATGAGCATACCCGAGTTTGAAGGCCTTCACGATCTCGATGTTTACTTAGATTGGGAACGTAAGGTAGAGAAGATCTTTGCATGCTACAACTTTTCAGAGCAAAAGAAGGTACAACTCGCATGCTTAGAGTTTAGAGGCTATGCAGCCTCATGGTGGGAAATGCAACAAGAAAGAAAGCGCAGAAACCACAATCCTCCAATCGACAACTGGGAGGAGATGAAAGGATTCATGCGTGGGCGTTTCATACCCATGTATTATGAAAGAGAGCTTGAAAAGAAGCTCAATCGGGTCAAGCAAGGTACTAGATCAATTGAAGAGTACCATAAGGAGTTGGAGACGCTCTTAAATAGAGTTGGAAAGCAGGAGACCCTAAATGCTACCATCATTCGGTACATTGAAGGTATGAATCCTGATATTGCGTGTGAAGTCGAGCTCAGAGACTTCACCAGTGTAGAAAGGATGGTGCAGTATGCATCGATTGTGGAAAAGCAGCTAAGAAAGGGCCGCCGTCGATCCCACTACAGTGCAGCCCCTACACGCACTTCTTGGAGTAAAGGTACACCTTCCACATCACTTTCTACTCCTACTACTGATTCTACACGTCCCAGAGGTCCATCCGGACCACCCGAACGGCGTTTCAACCGTTCTACACCGCAGACAAGCCGTAGACCCGAGTCTACGCCGCCCAACCAGTCAAGGCCGACCCCTACTCGGCCAAATCAAGGTGTTATAGCCCCTAATGCAGCCCCTAATCATGCTCGTGACATCCAATGTCATAAGTGTCAAGGTTGGGGCCATTTCCAAGCTCAATGTCCAAACCGGCGGATTCTATACTTAACGGAATCAAATGAAGTTGAATCAGCCAGTGAGGATGAAACAGAGCCCGTGGGCAACACCACCATTGAAAAAGAGATCGAGAATGATGTAGCCCCTAGCCAAGTCGATCCGGAAGTTCAACTTAGTTTGGTCACAATCCGGAGTTTGAGCATCATTCGAGAAGAAGAACAAGAACACCAACGGGAGAACATCTTCTACACCCGTGCAGTGATTCAAGGTCACACGTGTTCTATAATTATTGACAGTGGCAGTGTGATCAATGCCATCAGTCAATACGCAGTTGAAAAGCTTGGTCTACTTGTTCAACAACATGCAAAACCATACAGATTGCAGTGGCTTACAGAAAGAGGCGAGATACGCGTGGTTCACCAGGTAAGTGTCTCATTCTCAATCCATAAGTTTTCTGACACTATTTTGTACGACTTTATCCCTATGGATGCGGCACACTTGTTGTTAGGCAGACCTTGGCAGTATGATCGACGTGTTGTCCACGATGGACGTCTGAACACTTACACCGTCGACATTGATGGCCAAATCAGCACCCTAAGGCCATTATCACCTAAAGACGTTGCTACGGATCAGCAACGCATGCGAGAGAGGTTCAAAGAGGAAAAGGCGAAGCAAGCAGCCGCAAAACAGGCCCCGAAGGCCACGGCCGAGACCTCAGCCCCCGGGCAGCCCCTTGCCATCACCCCTAACCTTTCCAAACCACCTTATTCGAGCTCCCTAGCTGTGGAAAAGAAGTCAGAGTCAAGTTCAAACAAGCCTCATGTGAAGAGCTTGTTTATTTCAGCAAAAGGAGTTCAGAAAGCCGTTAAAGCAGGTATGCCCCTTGTTCTACTCACATTTAAGAGCAGTGCTACTAATGATTGTTTGCCTAGTGATGTGGAGCCCTTACTTGATGAGTTCAAGGACGTTTTTCCTGAGGAGATACCCGGAGGACTGCCACCAATGTGAGGAATCGAGCATCAGATCGATGTCATCCCCGGAGTCATGCTTCCCAACCGACCAGCCTATAGGACATCCCCTGATGAGACTAAAGAGATAGATAGGCAAGTCAAAGAGCTGTTGGAGAAGAAACAAATTTGAGAAAGCTTGAGCCCGTGCGCCGTTCCAGTGATTCTAGTGCCAAAGAAGAACAACGAATGGCATATGTGCATGGATTGCCGTGCAATCAACAAAATCGCGGTAAAGTATAATTTTCCCATCCCTAGATTAGATGATATGCTTGATGAGTTATCTGGTTCGCATGTCTTTTCTAAAATTGATTTGTGTTCTAGTTATTTTCAAGTACGTATGCAAGAAGGTGATGAATGGAAAACTGCATTTAAAACTAAGCATGGTTTGTATGAATGACTTGTTATGCCTTTTGGTCTCACTAATGCACCAAGCACATTTATGCGTTTGATGAATCATGTTTTACGTAAAGTGATTGGAAAGTATGTTGTTGTGTATTTTGATGACATTCTGATCTATAGTGACACAATACACACACATATGCAGCACCTTAGACATGTGTTCGAATTGCTTAGAGAGTCGAAGCTATATGGTAATCTGTCTAAGTGTTCTTTTTGCATGAGTGAAGTCGTTTTTCTAGGCTTCGTTGTGAGTTTACGTGGTATAGAAGTAGACCGTTCCAAAATCAAAGCGATTGAGGAATGGCCCACTCCTAAGTCTGCGAGTGATGTGAGATCTTTCCATGGCCTTGCTGGCTTTTATCATTGCTTTGTGCGCGATTTTTCCAGCATAGCTACGCCGCTTACTGAGTTAAGCAAGAAAGATCGAAAGTTTGAATGGGGTCCTGTTCAAGAGCATGCATTTAACACTTTAAAGTCTTGTTTATGTAATGCGCCTGTTCTTGCTCTTCCTGACTTCAATAAAACGTTTGAAATAGAATGTGATGCCTCGGGCAAAGGGATTGGTGCTGTTTTAATGCAGAAACGGCATCCAGTCGCCTACTTTAGTGAGAAGCTTCACGATGCAGCCCTTCGTTATTCGACTTATGACAAGGAGTTGTACGCACTGAAGAGAGCTTTGGAGACATGGCAGCACTATCTATGGCCAAAGGAGTTCGTGATTCACATAGACCACGAGAGCTTGAAGCATTTAAAGGGCCAGCAAAATCTGAATAAACGGCATGCACATTGGGTAGAGTTCATCGAGTCCTTTCCGTACGTCATCAAGTACAAGAAAGGCGCTGAAAATGTGGTAGCCGATGCACTTTCACGAAGATACGTTCTCTTGAACTTAATACATACTAAGCTGTTGGGATTTGATCACATTAAGGGCTTATATGCATTAGATCCATTTTTGCACCTATATATGAAGCATGTTCGAAACTTGCTAAGGCTAGAGATGGATTTTTCGTGCATGATGTGTTTCTGTTCAAGGGTTCTTGTTTGTGTGTTCCTAAGTCTTCTATGCGCGAATTGTTAGTTCTTGAATCGCATGCGGGAGGTTTAATGGGTCACTTTGGTGTGTCAAAAACATTAGACTTACTGCATGAACACTTTTATTGGCCGCATATGAGACATGATGTTGAGAATGTGTGTAGTAGATGTATAACTTGTAGGAGGTCGAAATCTACATCACACCCGTTTGGTTTATACACTCCTCTACCAGCCCCGTCTTCCCCGTGGATTGATTTATCTATGGATTCTATATTTGTTGTAGTTGATAGGTTTTTCAAGATGTCTCATTTCATTACATGTAGGAAAATCGATGATGCAGTACACATAGCCAATCTGTTCTTTATACATGTTGTGCGTTTACATGGAATACCTAGAACTATTGTTAGTGATAGGGATTCTAAGTTTCTAGCACATTTTTTGCGTGTACTATGGGAAAAATTAGGTACCAAGTTGTTGTTTTCTATTGCATGTCATCCACAAACTGATGGTCAAACTGAAGTAGTTAATCGCACCTTAGGTACTTTGTTGCGTTCTTTGGTTAAAAACAACTTGAAATCATGGAAAGATTGTTTGCCATATGCTGAATTTGCTTATAATCGCATTGTGCATTCATCTACCAATATGTCTCCATTTGAAGTTGTTTATGGTTTTAATCCGCTAATGCCTAATGATCTGTTACCTTTACCTGTTGAGCATCTAACAAGTGTTAAAGGTACAAGAAAAGCGGAACAAGTTAAGGAGATGCATGAGAAAGTACGTGCGCGTATTGAAGTCGTTGGCGCACGTAATGTTGTTCAAGAGAACAAACGGCGCAAGCAAGTGATTTTCCAGCCTGGAGATCGCGTTTGGATTCATCTGAGTCCTGGACAGTTTCCTAACTTGAGGAAGTCGAAATTGATGCCAAGAGGAGATGGACCATTCATCGTGTTGAGTCGAGTCAATGACAATGCATATCGCATTGATTTACCCGGTGAGTACAAGTGTTCATCTACATTTAATGTTGCTGACTTATCTCCCTTTTCTGCAGATGATGAGTTCGAGTGCAATGATAACGAGTCCTTGAATTCGAGGACGAATTCTTTTCAGCAGGGGGGAAATGATGAGGTCGTGCAAGGCAATGATCAAGATGATCCGGAGCTGCAGTTTAAAGGTCCAATAACGCGTTTGCGAGCTAAGAAGTTGCAAGCTTATTTACAAGCTTCTATTCGTCGCAAATTCGAGTTGCATGAAGATGAAGTAAAGAGCAGCCCAAGATTGATCACCATGCTATCCATAGATGATGAAGAAGGAAGCATGAAGACGTGAGAAGAAGAATGACGCCATTTGGACGAGTGCATGAAGAGTTATACGCGTTTGCATGGGAATCCGACAAGTTGCTGTTTTTCATGCAAAGGTGGCAAGATTAATGCATACATGGGCCAAGAATTATTATGATGAATTTCAGCCCATATTGTGTTAATTAGGAATCCAATAGGCGAGAATTTTGAAGGCCCAAAATCAGTTTGGGATTTATCGTTATCTAGTTAGATTTAGATAGATTTTTGTTATCTTATTTTTTGTATCTTTTGATTTTATCCTAGATTGATTAGGATTAGTTTTGGACTGATTTTTATCACTTAATTAGGTCTAATTTTCGTGTCTTATGTTACCTATAAATAGGGGATCCATTTGTTACATTAAAAGTAGACAATTGCATGAATTCAAGAAGTATTTCACTCTTGTCTCCTAGATCCTAAGGTTGATCAAAATTTTATCTTCAAAGTTCTATTGTTTTAGCAAATCAATAGTCTTATTCAAGTTCTTCAGGGTGCGTTCAAGTACTTGGGAGAATTGCTATCCGGAGAAGCTAGACGAATACCTTCGGGTTGATTCAACACGGGTTCACCGATCTGTCCTATCCTTCTACCAAACCACCGCCGCCATCACCAACACTCCACCGCCATCCGCCGTCGTTCACCATCAGATTCCAGCCTCCCTTCGATGTATCAAGTGTGTTCTTCGAGTCATAGTTCGTGTCGTTTAGTTCTAGTAAGTTTTATCCTGTTTTGAGTCGGATTGATTCCATTATTTTCTAGCTAACGTAGTTCGATTCTTGAGTCTTCCGCGTGCATAAATCTCCTGTCTTGGATACATTGTCCGGGTCACATCATATTGCAATATCTCAAAATCCAGTATTGCATTCAAGGACGAAACACATTGATATCAGGCATCACTTCATCAGAGATCACATCGAAAAGAAAGACATATGCATCAAATATGTTAACATGGAGAAACAGATAGCTGATATCTTTACCAAGCCACTGCTAGAAGCTAGATTTATGGAGCTGTGTATCCAATTGGGATTGCTCGAACTAGCTTCAAAAGAGGATGATGATCAGCCAAGTAAAGGAGTGAAGAAGAACACTCCAGCTGAAAATAAGAACTGAATCGAAATGGCATCAGTTCGCTAAGCTATGAAGCTTAAACTAATGAGCCAAATCAGTTTTGAAGAGATGGCGAAGGCCTAAAGAAAGCTGAAGAAAGGAGAAGAGTAAACTGATCCTTGAAAGCATCAGTACTCAACCAGTTATAATCAACTGTTAAGAGCAGTTGAATCCAAAGCTGACTGAAGAGACAAAGCTTCAGCTGAAGAAAATAGCTAAAAAGCTTATGAGGAGCAAAGCTAAGAGAACAACTCAAGCTGACAAAAAGCTGGGAGTCAAAGCTGAAGGTACTCCAGCTGGAACTGATCAATCCAAGCTGAAGAGATCATCAGTTCAAACTAAAAGTCATCAACTGATGAGGTCAACTGATGATATCAACAACTCAAAGCCATGTGGATACTCAAGAAGGAGAGCTACAATCAGATAAGTTCAAATTGAATTTATTACTGGAACGATAAAATGACATGTCAACTCAATATTACTGTTGGACCCACCTTCTCTCTCATCATCAACTCTCAACGAATAGATTTTAAAACTGAACTGATGAAGTTCATTGAATGAATCTACCCGTTGAAAATAAAGTTATCAAATCATCTCAATCGTCAGATCACAATACCATCTATAAAAGAGATAACTGAACTGAATCCTCACCTTCCTTGATCTAATCGATCTCTTGAGAATTTGTCTATATCAAATCTTCAGTTTAAGAAAAGCTTCAGCAATCTACTCTTCTCGAAAAATACAGTTTAGCCAACTGCTTTATCTTGTGATCCCACCCCAACTGATGTCTTTTCACAAATATCATGGTCAATTGGGTAGTATTCTTCTATGAGTAGATCAAGAAGTTCGTAGATGTCTTGGAGAAACACTGGAGTGAAGAATTCTTGCATCAGAAAATGTATTTTGTCAGCAGAATCAGTAAACTGTTGGAATACACATTCAGTTTCATGGAGAATAAAACTGAAATACTGATGATAAAGAAAGGTGATTATTTTCCAACATCCACAAAGAGATCGAATGGTCCAAAGGCATCAAGTATAAAGATTTGTGTCACAACAAGGGAAGCTAAAAAAGTAGTCGAAAGTAAGGGAAAGAAAGTCATTAAAGAGTCTCAAGAGGAAGACTCTGACCCTAAGGACAGCATACCAATCAGTCGACTGATTG
The DNA here is from genome assembly GCA_026008535.1 of Perilla frutescens. Classification (NCBI taxonomy): domain Eukaryota; kingdom Viridiplantae; phylum Streptophyta; class Magnoliopsida; order Lamiales; family Lamiaceae; genus Perilla; species Perilla frutescens. The sequence goes on along the minus strand of BRKX01000008.1, from coordinate 63,847,795 downwards.
GAACGCCAATCAAGGCCCACCTTCTGTAATAAGTTTATCTTGGTTCTACATCTACTTCAGCTCGAGATGAAACCTCATCAACCCAATCTCCTCAAGCAAGGAAAAAGCTAGTTAAGGCTACTCTGGCTAAGAAAGGAACTATTAAGCGCTTGAAGAAGTTAATCAAGACAAAAGATAACAAAGAGAAGAAGAAGAAGAAGAAGAAGAAGAAGAAGAAGAAGAAGAAGAAGAAGACTGGTCCACCTCTCCCTCCAAAGTTACTGCCTCACAATGTCAAAATATTTGACATTGATGAAATTGAAGAGGACGACATCGTACCCTTCAAAGACATTCCTCCACGAGGTACTGGAGCCGAGTACTTTAGGACAATGTGTCCTCCAATAGGAGAGACATGTGAGAACATCCGAGCTCTTCTATGAGCTGAAGTTATCAAAAGTTGGGTGGATACCAAAGTCATAGAATTTATAATGAAGAATTTTGCAAAAGATTTAGTTGGATCTGAATCCCTCTATAAAGCATTCATAAGATACAACTACCGGTATCTGTGGAGACATTGCTTTAACTCAGAGACACACTTTCTTCTAACTGTTCTCCATGAAATGAGCTTCTAGAGGAGAGAAGAAAAGTGGAGTATAATGTGGGTAGGTCAAGGTACTCCAGAGTAGAATCTAATCAACATTCTGAAAGGAATGTTGGCCATTAGACAATGTCACATACAGCCAGTTGAGCAAACATTAGCTCATGTTATGGATGATCTTCTCAAATGGGCTCAAATTGATCTTCCTGAGCTTTTCACTGAAGCAAACCAAACACTCTAGAGACACCCTCAAGTTCATCAACCCTGGGTGTTAGAAGAGATACTAAAGATTAGAAGACAACAGCAACAACAAGTCCTGGAAGACATAAGACAAGAAGAACAACACATTCGTCACCAGGGTACAACTGATGTTGCTTCAACATCAAGATAAGCCATCATTCGTCAAGTGGCAAGACAGCTAGTATTTGATGAATCCCCTCAAGCTGCAGAGATTGAAGTGAACTTCAATCCAAATACTGCTCAACAATTAGCAGCCATTGTTCAACCAGCTGAGAAGTCAGCTAAATCTCTTGTTGCCTCTAAAGAAACTCTTGCAACTCCAACTAAGTCCTCCTCTCCACCAGCTGCTGAGGAAATGACTGCTGAAGAACCAACTGATCAAGCAGTTCAGATGGAAGCTCAACCAGCTCAACCAGAAGTGATGGACATAGTGGTCTTTGTAGGATGAAAATATGGTTTCTAAATTGGGTTTTTTTTTTATGATTTTTTTTTCAGATAGCTTTGAAAAACAAAGAACAATAAGCACAGAAGATGGAAGTCTACAAGCAGAAGAAAGAAGAAGAAGCTGCTAGCCTCAAGAAAGATGAGGAGGAGCTAATGAAACTTCAGAAGCAAGAAGCTATGCAATTGCTTAAAAAGAAAGAAAAAACTGACACTTTAATCAAGGTTTCCTAGATTTGATGCTTCTTCTTCTCTATTGATATTTGTAACATTTTTGTGATTTAGTCGTTGCCTATTCTTACATTCAATATGCGGAAAAACAAAGAGAATCGCCAAAAGAAGATGACTGAAGAGAAGAATGTAGATCCCAACAAGCCAAAACGACCGGCTTCTTCTTTCTTCCTTTTCAGGTGAGTCTTGTAGCATGTGAATTTATTATATGTAATGCAATTTCAAATGAAATTCTCCATTGATGACTAATATGTTTTTATGTTCAGCAAAGAGGCGATGAAGAATTTAGTAGAAGAGCGCCCCGGGATCAACAACTCTACCATCACTGCTCTCATTTCTGTGAAATGGAAGGTATAGTTTGAACTCACTTGAAAGCATGTGCTCGTTTAGGGTCGATTAAGCTTTGAATAAGTTATGTTGTGATGATTGTGTAGGAAATGAGTGATGAAGAGAAGCAGAGTTGGAATGAGAAAGCTGGTGAAGCAATGGATGCGTATAAGAAAGAATTGGAAGCATATAACAACAGCAAAGTGGCAGCAGCGAAGAAGCTCAAAAATAAGGATCATTAGAAAAAGCATTAACCTTTAATTAAGTTCAACTGGGATCATGTTGAACATATATGTAGATCTAATTGCTCTGCTCATTTATTTAGGAATTCTGATTTCAATTTCAATTCATGAATTTTTATTTTATTTTTGATGAATAAAACACATTTATTTATTTCAATGACAGGAGGAACATACTCCTATATAAAAAATAGTAAAGTAATGTCGTGCATACTTATCGAATTTCGAGTATGCCCGGCCATTTTAATGGAAAACGCACTTGTGGTTTAAACCATAAATGCATTTCTCTTTTTGCGATCTAAATATTTCCAAATATTAGTAGTAGTTTAACTAAATCAATTTTTCAATCCCTTAATGAAAAAATAATAATGTCAAAAAATATTAATGTGTAATCCTAATTTTTGAATGATCCACCAAAATGGAAATCACACATTATTTGTTTTTTTAAAACCTTTACATATTATGTGTACTAACAACACACTTTGATTTGTCACAATTATTGGTAATGATAGTGAATATTTTAAATTAAAATGTTGCCGGTGAGATGGTGATCCAGCTGGTCGACGATTTGTAACATAAGCCATATAAGTATTATATTGGAAATATTATAACTCTTATAAAAAACAGTCATATTTTTATAATTGTTACAATAAATTTTAAATTAAAAAAAAGTTGAAAAAGTACAATCGCTCTAAATAAATTACATAAAATTTACAAGCCCACCTCAAGTTTCGAATCGAGTTCGATAAAATTATCGATCTATACTCGAACTCGACCAACTCGCGAACATGTTCGAGTTCGAACTTAATTGTTATGTTCATGGATATTATAAAAATTTCAAACGAGTAAATTAAATAAGTTCTTTTCAAACTTGAGCTCTTATGTAAATTAAAATGTGCATTTTTTTCGAGCATTTAAGCTCATGCTCGATTAGTAAATTTTTCAAACATTTTACAAGCCGAGCTGGGCCAAATTTAAATATGACAAATATTTATCGAGTCAAAATTGAACAAAAGCAAAAAAATCTCGAATTGAGTTGGAGTCGAGCTCGAACATAAAGGCATTGGACCCAATTCAGTTCATTTACAACCCTAATGAGACATTTTTATACTCTATCGAAGGTTTAGTAAGCTTTCCAATTTTACCCTTCCTTTAGCAATGGTTTTATTAATGAGGGCATCGTGAAAATGAAATAAGGAACAATATTCGATCAATTATGTGGTTCTGGGAAAGTATAAGTATTTATCTTCTTAAATGCAATCGATCTCCAAAGTTTGAATTACATTTAGGGAGTTTCTAAATGCACTACCGATTCTACTTGCACCACAAAAGAAAAAATGAAAATATAAAATAATTTTAAAATTACTTAAATACTCTTTAAGTAATATACATCATAAATTAAATATTAAATTAAATATTAAATTAAATAAAACAAATATTAAGAGAGAACTATGTTGAGAGGTTGATCCTCCTGTGTGATTATGCAGAATTCTTTAACAATAACATCAAGAGAAAGAGCACGAGCAGTTATGGAAGCACTGAAATTAGCTAGTAGAGTGAAAAGACATGCTTCGACGGTGAAGAAATTGTTGAAGGATAGGAAACCCCCATGGTAAGAGGCCGAATTGAAATGCAGATGGATGAATTTCTGACATGGATCGAGCTGAAAAGAGTAGGAAAATTGGGAACAGGAGATTCATGCAGTCGTGTAGGGAATTGGATAAACGGCTTCGATTAGCTTTCCCTTGACCGACACAGTTGAAGAGATGATGAACCTTTTCCTTCTGGCGTAGCGTCGCCGCTCCACCTCTGTCGCCGCTGAGTGCAGCAGCTCTGCCGCAGTTGATGGAAATGTGATTGGGATCATCAACAGCGGCTGTAAAAGTGAAAAGGAAGCAGAGAATTATGAGACAGTGCATCATTTAATTACTTGCATTCAAAAATTTTATGGGGAGGCTGCGGCGGAGGTCGGACAGCGTTGGGGAGTGAAGTGCAGATGGAGGAGGTGTTGTAACTGAGGACGGTGGTGACAGAACGTTTTATTTTTTATTTTTTAATATTTGTTTTATTTAATTTTTCTGAATTTAAGTTTTTTTATGTAAAAATATATTTTAGATGGGAGGGTACTACTGTCAATATTGGTGGTGCAAAGAGTAAAAATAGTATTGCATAGAGTAGATGTAGTGCAAAGAGTAAATTTAGTGGTTCAAATAGAAACTCCCTTATATTATTCAAATCTGATGGAATCAACTCCACTTGCCGATTTAAATAATTACATAATTTGTCTCGCCAAAAGTTAAGCGATTGTAGTAATACAATAGAATGCAAGAATCTCTCCTCCCACCACACCACCATAACTGCAAAGAACAAGGTTTCTCTGTATTCTTGGAAAAACAACCTAACACCCAATATGATGATGACGATGACATTCACAATAAGTTGCGTGCAAATTGTGTTAATATATGTTCATAGCCAATTTTAACTTACAAAATTCTTTTCTAATCAAATATTGTAGAATATTCTTTTCTAACCAAAATAAACTTTTATGACCATTTTGACCTTGATTGATTTTGAATCTAATGAGGCACTAGTAAAGGTGTCATATTTGCTTATGTTTGTCATTCTTTGATTTATCCTAAGTTGCCACTTGTTGTGTATGAAAATAATCTGAAAGATAGAGATTTCAGTTGAGCCCTTACGTTGTACCAAGACTTCAAAAGAAAGGATATCAGCTACGAGAGAAATCGACCATTTTGTTTAACATATCAGGTGTCTTATGCGCTTTCCAATTCACACCACACAGATTTATTTATGGGAAAGCAGTTCATCGAGATACCGGATGTATTCTCAAAGATGGCACAGGCAATCCATCCAGACATATTAGAAATGCCGCTACCAAGAGAGATAAACATTCGAGTGGAAGACAAACCATTGTTGAAATACAATGAGAGTCTCAAGTTGGAAGGTAAAAGACTGTCATTCCAAGAAGATAGGATTGTGACAGAGCCATGGAATCAGTCCTCAAGAGGAAGCTTCCAAGGAGATCTCAGGTGACCAAGGCAAGTTAAAATAAAAATTAAATGCCCAGAAGGTTGGAGAGAGATGGACACAAGATTCGACAGTACAAGATGGGAAAATAATTTCCCTTGCGACGTCCTGTACGGTTTACAACAACTAGAAGTCGGCCACTATAAGGGAACTCTTGATATAGAGGCTATGACAATGGAGATACGAGGAAGAGCCGGAAGAGAGTCAGGAATCCTAATTTTAGGACTTGACTTTTTAGAAAGGTTCAAACCATGGGAGCTGAAAGAAGATGGGATGATGATCACTTTCAACGGAAAATAACTGGTGATTGTATGACCAGCCCATTCTCCATATACATCTCAGTATGGATGTTATACGAGAAATATAAGGCTGAATACTTTGTAGCCTATATCGATTTAGGCGTAGGAATTTGTACTATAAAAAGAGGAATCTTCGAAGAAGAATTAGAAAAAGATTTAAAATCCAATTGCTGGAAGAGATTTCTCGAAAAGAGTGTTGCTCCTATCTAAAGGAGTGAAGCAATCAGAGGTCTTGATTAGAAAAGCAGGGAAAATACCATGGTATAAGGTGAAAACTCCATTAATCTATTTTCATGATACAGGTGCAGACATTTTGTTGAGAAACAATTTCCTACAAATGTTCAAGAAATACACGCAGGACAACACCAATCGGAGACTAATCTTTACGACGGTCTGTGATCACAATATCATTGTCCAACGGTTGAAAGGGGCATTCAATAGACAAATTCCACTACAATTTCGCATCAAGCATGGTGGTGGTGAAGGACATCTTCGACACCCAAAAATGCAAGACAAAAGAAAATTTGGAGAAGCAATCCTGAGTTTTCATCGGAAAAAGGATCTTGAAGAACTGGAGATCTAAATCCTCAAGGCTTCTTTAATATCACATCAAGATATTAAGGAAGAAGCAAAGACATCTCTCGAAGACATCAAGCGAAAGATAGCTAGAAGCTATAATGAAAATATGTTGGCTTGGTGGGATAAGAACCAACTCAAAGCAACCTTGAAGGTTAAGGCAGAGAAGGAATTTGAGTTTGTTAGATACAAGCCCATCTTGATGAACATCAAAGATCAAAAGGATATGCGAGCAATTATCAAAGAACATCTTGATCTCAAGCTAATTGAACCAAGGAATTTGCCATACTGCAGTCCCTGATTCTTAATAAGGAATCATGGTGAGATTAAAAGAGGTAAACCAAAGTTAGTCATTAATTACAAATGGATTAATGAAATTCTTGAGTTTGATGGATATTTTATCCCCAAGTAGAGAACATCTTATAAACTGCATCGGGAATGCTAAGATATTCTCTAAGTTCAATTGCAAGTCAGGTTTCTATTAGATTCACATGAATGAGGAAAGAAAAATGTTTACAGCATTTTCAACACTACAAGGGCATTACGTTTGAAATGCGATGCCAATGGGGTTGGCAAACGCGCCCCAAATATTTCAGAGAAAAATGGATAATCTCTTTAAAGATTATTTCTCTTTTATGTTTGTCTATATTGATGACATTTTAATTGCATCGAAAAATATAGAGGAACATTTAAAACATCTGGAGATCTTTGCGGATGTTTGTTATAAAGAAGGCCTAGTACTGTCGGAAAATAAAGCAGTAATAGCTACATGAAAAATGAAGTTTCTGGGAATCGAGGTATATGAATCAAGAATTATTCTTCAAAACCATATTGTGGAAAAGGTGCAGAAGTTCCCTGATGTCCTCAAAGAGAAGAAGCAACTACAGATTTTTCTGGGAGTTGTTAATTTTGCAGGAATCTTTATTAAAAATCTTTCAAAATATAGGAAGGTGTTAAGTAAACTTCTAAAGAATGATACCCCGTTTGTATGGATAAACGAACATCAATAAGGAATCAGGGAGCTAAAGGAGATATGCAAAAATCTCCCAAAACTGGTGATACCACAAGATGAGAATGAATTGATCCTCTACACAGACACAAGTAATCATTGGTGGGCAACAGTGCTAACAAAGATCACGCTCAATGGAGAAGAGCCTTGTAGATATTGTAGTGGTCTCTTTTCAGATAGTAAGGTTATTCGATGGCATATCAATGAAAAGGAATTCTTTGCGGTTCGGAAGGCATTTAAAAAATGGCCTTTATTTCTCTTGGCAAAGAAGTTTACCTTGAAAGTTGATGATACACAAGTTAAAGCTTTCTTAAAAAATAAAATCGAATCTAAATATGAGAAAGCTAGATTGATAAGATGGCAAGCTGAATGTCAATATTATTTATTTGACATTGTTGTGATAAAATCTCATGAAAATGTTCTTGCAGATTTTCTGATGAGAGGTGGAAGCGATTGAGGTCGATGCCATCATGACTGCGCAGAGGCACTTCACAGAAAATATGGAGTTGCTTCAGCGTGAGTGGAACGAGCTAATTTTTCATGTTGAACAAGCAAGGAGAATACAATGCGTAGACCAAACTAAGGTCGATGAGAGAATACGAGCATGTATAAAGACCAAAGGTCAACTCTGGTCAGCTATGCATGAGCCACTCCTCCGGGCCATCAATTCACCATTGATGAAAGGAGAGTTAGCAATACAAGCCTGTAAAACGGAAGCAGGGAATTCAAATACCCCTAGCATGAGCTCTAAGTCGGTGCTTTCTACGGAAACACAGGTCCAAGATGAAGCTGAGGGTCAGAAATCGCATTCTGAACCGTCAAGTCAACCCAGCACCTCTGGGGTAAAAGAGAAAGAGATTAACCTTAGACCGATGACGGGTACTTCTAAGGTTAATACTAACAAGTTAGAAGTTTCTTCCTGGCAGGTTTATCATGCTAATTGGGATAAGCTCAATACTAGACAGGGAATCAATCCATCCAAAACTAGGATTGATGTCCCAGAAAAATATCCAAGAGTGTGGATGATTCCAGGAACCAATCCACATGAATTCAAACAATGGTATGATTTCGGGGCCTCAGCCTCAATTCAGACCATGGCACCGGCTTTTCCAGAAATCAAGTGTCTACCAAAGTGGATACAGGAAGTCATGCATGAATCCTGGGCTAACAATGATATGCTTAGCCGAGGAGATGTTCTGAAGCTCTATTTTATCAGTGCAGCACCATAACCAGCAAGAAAAGGGAATCACGAAGCCTTCCACTACATCAGGCTTCAAAGGCCAGATTTCAGAGCATGGGGCAATATTAAAGCCTCATCAGAAGATATCCCATACATCGCCGCAGTAACAAAAGATCAAATTACTACCAGATGAGCATGGGGATTATGGGTCTGTCTTACCGAGATGGACAAAGTCAAGTTCCCATTCAAGTTTTTTCATAATTTAACGAACGGGTCATTCATGTTAAACACCATGATAAGGAGAACAATAAGATTTGCAGAGGATCTGTTCAATAAGAAGAGGTCCTTGATATGGGAGAACAAGCTTGCTATGAGTAAAGAAACTCATCACAAGTATTATAACACGGCTCATTTCGGGCAGTGGGACAATTGAATATGTTCTGACTGCCAGAACCAAAAGAAGTCAGAGTTTGGCAAAAGGGTTACATCCCAGGATGGAATGAAAGCGACCTGGAGAAGACAAGCATCGGATGCCAAAGGCAAGAATGCCAAGAGCCCCACCAAAAAAGTAGATTCTCGACAAGGGAAAAGAAAGACATGTGATTGCAAAAGAAATCATGTGACTCAAAGAAAGAAGGTGGCCACTGGCACTAAAAAATAAAAGCTGAGTGGTCAATTTGAGAAGGCACATGGTGCCACTTATTGTGCGGACCTCCACCCATAACAAACTTCACGTGAAAAAACAGGTACCGGGACCGTCCACATTTGAAGAATAGTGTCAGCCAAGGGAACCACTCACGTGGAATTATTGAAGAAATAATGGAGCTGGTAATAATAGAGGGACTCCCCCAATATAAAAGGAGGCAGAGAAGGAAGCAAAGATCATCGGGCATTTTCTTAGTTTTCTTCAAGCATATTGTTATAGTTGAAAAAATTCTGAGTGAGTGTTTTAGTTTTGTATGAGTGTGGCAAGTAACCTAGCTACTATAAGTAGCTAAACAAGTTTGTATCCTCCTTAAAGGAGACTTACTTAGTGAGGTGTATTGGATTGAGATTTCGTTGGATTTCGTTGGACTTTTAAAATCCGGGTGTATTCAATCCAGACTTTTAAAAGTCCAACGAAATTCTGGTGTATTCAATCCAGACTTTTAAAAATCCAACGAAATCTTGGTGTATTCAATCTAGACTTTTAAAAGTCCAATGAAATCCTGGTGTATTCAATCACGACTTTTAAAAGTCCATCAAAATTTTGAGGTATTCAACAATCCACGGACTTTAAAAAGTCATTGATTTTGTTGGATTTCGGATAGATTTCACGTGAAAATTATGAAGGATGAAATCCGACCTCCAGACACGAGATTTCAATGGATTTGGAAAACCCGGGGAGCGTTGTGACCCAGCGGCCGGTGGGTACACGAAATTGAGACCCCCCAGCAGTCACCCGAAGCCAGCGGCCGCTGGCTTCGCTGAGGATGACTCCCCAGCGGCCGCTGGGTGCCAAATGCATGGCTTCCAGCAGTCGCTGGGTTCTCTTGACTCGACTTCCCAGCGGCCGCTCAATTCAAGCGGTCGCTGGGTTCAATTTTTTTCCGGGTCCACCGATCGTTGTGTTCCAACGAGCGCTGGCGAGATGGATTTGAAATCCATTGAAATCGTTCAAAATCGTCCGAAATCCATACACGAAATCCGCCAGACTCTGCGTGGAGTTGGGAGACTCCATGTGGAGTTTTGGGAGACTCCATGTGGAGTCTATGGATTTAAAAATCCATAGAAATCCATGGACATTTTAAAGTCCAACGAAATCCTAATTGAATACACCCCCCCTTAATGTAATAAATATTCCATTATTCCTAAATAAAATCCAGACTTTTGCTCATTCTTTTTGTTTACCTTATACATTTTCTAGTTCTACAAACCAAAAGAATATCATACACCCCGTGTAGGAAACGAACGAAGGTTACGCTGAGTGTTGTTGAAGGAGTTCGCGACTGAAAACCATAGATTGCGATTAGTGGTTAGGCGGGGCCTGTAAAATCCGGCGAGTTATCCGGTGACATTTCGGTCAAAAGGTATGAATTTGGTTTTAGTTTAATATATTTAGTTTACGGAAGTATGATGAGTCTAATATGGTCGTTATGGAATATTTCCATTTAATTATAATAGTGGCGTATTAGGATGAATAGTAAAGAAAATCATTTAAGGGTATACTAGTCATTTAGCCCTATGTTTGGTTAAAAAAGAAGATTTTAGAATTATTGGTTAGAAAAGAAGTTGGTATTCTAAAATTGGCTATATTTGATTTTCTCCCCATGCAAATTATATCTCCTTTTTCTGCACGTATCATCCCACCATAAGCCTCGCTTCTTCCCTTTTCTTCTCTCCACATTAATTCATACATATGAGTTTCTGCTGAATCAATCCATGGCAGAGCCCCACCAAAACGCACTGTTTCGGGATATCTCCCGTCAAGAAGATGCTGGAGCTGCCTTTGTCTTGCAATCCAAAAGTCAGTCTCTCTCTCTCTTTCTCTCTCATTTTAGAAATCTTGGTTTCACTTGTGCAATTTCTATTATTGATTGAGAAAAGTATGGTGATGGATGAGAACAGAGAAATGGTGGCATGCCGGTTATCATCTAACGACGGTGATCGTGGGGCCGACGATACTGATGCTGCCGTACGTTTTTCGCGGGGTGGGGTGGGGTGGGGGTGGGGATTTCTCTGCTGAACGGTTATGGGAGTTGTAACCTTCTACTCTTATTATCTCATGTCTTTGGTGCTCGACCACTGGGAAAAAGGCCGGCCGCCGCCACATTCGATTCTGGGAACTCATCGCCGACGTCTTAGGTAACCACAGTAAAACCTCTATACAGTAATATTGTTGAAACTAGAGAAAAATATTACTATAGGGAGGTTATTCTTATATAGAGTTTACATATAAAAATTATTTTTTAAAAAAATTAATATATATTATGCAACACTTGGAAATGTTCCTTCATATTTTAAAACACTTAAATTTAAAAGGTATATAAGAATCATTTATGTGCTTTAACCGAATAAGACATCATTATAAGAATTAGGCAAGAAGCGTAAGGTGATAATCTAGAGGATGATAGTGTAAAAATAGAAAAAAATCTCATGTCAAGAAGCTTCAAGCATATTGGACAAGTTGGAAATGTTTTGAATTTAACAAGAAAGTGATTGTGTTAAAGAGTTACTTCAAACGCGCAAGTTAAAGAATATGGTATTAGCTTAAAAAATTAAAGCATTGTCACAGACAACTTTAGATAAGTATTTCATACAATCTTAAGTTTTAATGTAACATATGTAGTTAAATAGTTCTACATATTTAAATATATTTGAATTTTAATTAATGTCATTTTATTACATTTTAGAGGTAAATTTCTTAAGAATGATCCTAAAAAAATATTGAAATGTTACAACATAGAGGTTATTCTTATTTATAACTGGTTCGAGTTAGGACCATCATTTTTTATCACTATAAGGAGGTTATTATTATATAGAGTATTCTTATATAGAGGTTTTACTGTACTTCCTATCCATATCTTCAATTATTATTCAATTCATTAACGCTCTTTATCTAGTCCTAACTTCTAATTGAGAGGTTGCACAGTTCTGTTACTGTTCCATTTCCATACACTTGTAGTTGGTTGATGTGTGTATTTGCTTGCTTTGATATAAAGAGAGAAATGTTGGTGAAATATAACTTGCAACCAAATTCATCTCTATTATTGTGTCCACTTTCCTGTAGAGGGTACACATATTATTGAACAAAACAGAGAGAATTATCACATGCCAAATTATTGTTGTCAAAGACAGAATTAGTATGGTTAGGTTTTAGCTTCGATCTTTAGCCGTTCAATGTTTTCACACATAATTGCGGTTTTCTTGAATTATTGGACTGCCTGAGAACTCATGGAGGAGATGCTAAATTGAAATTGTTTGTTGGAATGCTGTTTTTGTGATTGTCATAATTTGGTGAATAGATTGATTATTGTTGTGAGAATTTATATGTTGGGAACTCAAGTTTTTTCCAGACAGTGTTTGTCTGGTGTGAGGTTAGACTGATAGAGAGGTCATCGACCGGGGAAATTGTCGAGAGCATCACCTACAATGGACTCAAGTACTCAGATATTGAAGTTGAGTTTGTGCCTTGATTTGTAATAGGTTCTGGATGGATGTTCTATCTTGTGGTATTCATTCAAACAGCAATAAATACTGGCATCAGTATTGGAGCTATTCTGCTTGCAGGGGAATGCCTTCAGGTATGGCAATAACCAATATACGAATCTAAACACCAACATTTTTCCGAACTAGACTTGCAATTAATTTTAGCCCACTCATCTTAACCTTGAAGAGCTAGTCTATTGTTTCTGCTCTGTGCATACAGTTTTGGACAGCATGTTTTAATTTTTTTTTTCTCATTTTGCAATTCCATTTTGTCATTGTGATGTTTTATTCTTTCTGGGCAGAACAGATCATGTATTCAAACCTCTCTCCCCATGGATCGCTGAAACTATATCACTTCATAGCAATGGTGACCGTAGTTATGATACTTCTGTCCCAATTTCCGAGCTTTCATTCACTCAGGCACATTAGCCTGGCGTCACTGTTTCTCAGCTTAGGATATACAATTCCTGTTGGTGAAGCTTGCATTAATGCAGGTAATCTTATTATGTCATATTCTATGATATATTATCGTTTTTGGCTCACTTAGCAACTAAGGATACACAACACAATGTCTATTGAACTTCTTGTTATGTCACTCAATTCTCCAAATGATCAACTTTCTCTAAGTTTAATTTTTTCTTCGAAAAATATCTCTAACCCTTCAGCATCATTTTGATTAACTTCTGTTTTAGTAACTTCTCATGCCTTGATGGATATACCTTTTCAATCTTAGTCTCGTTTCTTGAACATGTCCTTGGTTGCATTTGCATCGTAATTGAACATCTTTTGTTTCTGCAATGTGGTGCAGCTGCCTCAAAAAATGTACCTCCGAGGGACTACTCTTTAGAATCTTCAGAATCGTCAAGGATCTTCAATGCTTTTACTTCCATATCCATAATAGCAGCCATATATGGGAATGGTATACTGCCTGAAATCCAGGTAATAATCTTATTTTTTAATTATACGAAACACGATACAATTCAGATGTTTACATAATAGAGCTAGTTAGTCTAAAGAGTGCAGAATGATCATACAATTTCATATAATTTTTCCTGTTCAACAAAATGCAGGCAACACTAGCTCCACCAGCCACTGGCAAGATGCTGAAAGGCCTTACATAGTAATTTTCCTGACCTTCTACTCTGCTGCTGTCTCTGGATATTGGGTGTTTGGCAACAAATCTAACTCGAATATTCTCAAAAGTCTGATGCCAGATGAGGGACCTTCTTTGGCACCGGTCTGGGTTTTAGGTCTCGCCATTGTATTCGTTCTACTTCAACTCTTTGCCATTGGCCTGGTAAGCTTTACATGTTGCCTTATTGACTATGAAGTCTAAGCTATTTCCGCATCATGTATATATTTTCATTGTCATGTATGTTATCTATCAGGTGTATTCCCAAGTTGCCTACGAGATAATGGAAAAGAAAGGCATGTTCTCCAAACGAAACTTGATCCCAAGGATAGTTCTTCATTCTCTATATGTGATCATTTGTGGATTCTTTGCTGCAATGCTACCTTTCTTTGGCGACATAAATGGTGTGGTTGGAGCCATTGGCTTCATCCCTCTCGACTTTGTGCTCCCGATGCTTCTTCATAACATGACTTACAAGCCAACAAAATCATCAGCCGCGTATTGGATCAACAACTCTATCATCGTTGTCTTCACATGTGTGGGGATCATGGGTGCATTTTCTTCTATAAGGAAGCTGGTTCAAGATGCTGCACAGTTCAAGCTTTTTAGTAGTGATGTGGTTGATTGACAAGTTGCTCTAGTTCATTACACCATTCTCTTCCATCTGGTTATAGGTATACTTTTTTCTTCATATTTATATACTTGATGGAGCTAATTACTCTCAAGAAATAAGCACACAGATTTGCTGACTTTTGCAAAGTGAAAACTTTCCTAGTTGAAGGTTTCATCCTTGATTAATGTATGAGCAGCAAAAGGTACTGAAATAAAGTCGCGGATGTAGCATTAGGTGCTTGAGGTTGAAATCGCAAGTCTACGTCGAATTTGTCGCACAAGACTTGTCTGATGCGCTACAGCTTGAAGAGGTGAGATGTGATTTATCTTCATCCTTCTTATTACTGTATTAAAATACACAAGAGATGTATTGATTAATTTTATTATTATGTGTTAATATTGAGCTTCATCATGAATAATGAGACCAAATGTATTGTGTATGAGCATGTTTGCCGAAGTACTACACTGTTAGAAAGCTACATTGAGTCTAGTTTGCAATAAAGAAATGGAGCTAAAAAATAATATTTGTGTAGAAAGTTGCATATGGTCTAGTTTGTCATTTTATTAAAGTATATGTCACACATGATACAAATTTGCATTACACGAAAATTAGTGTTTTCATATTTTTCATGCATTGAACTTTGCATACGTGTTAAACTGATTTGCTGAGTCTAGCACAATAAAAAAACTGAAGCCAAATTCGTGTTTTTCCCATTATTTATCGCGTTAGTATTAATATTTTCTTCTTCTTTTTTGTGCTATATGTGCAATTCAAACCCATATATTTACAAAACATAAAATTGAAGGCGAGAGTACATAACTAATGGTTGATATCATCTAACAAATTTATGTCTTATTTTCTTCCTCCAATCAGAATCATAAACTACTAGTTTTTGTGTATCTGAGATTCTGAGGTAACAAAAACACAAGTTTCCTGCCTTGATTTGAAAACAAGAAAATAAAATTAAAATGGGGGAGGCTTGGTGAAGGAAAAAGGAAAAAAAGAAAATCCATATCCAAAATGTGGGGATGGAATCCTCTATTCCATTCCAGATTTGGTGTTTCAATCTGTATTCCACTATTAAATTTATGGAGTTTTTTCCATTTTTTTGTCAATTTTAATTTATTGTGTTTTACATTAATTTTATGATTGTTTTTAGGGTTCAGCCCACCCAATTAGAGTTTATAATCATTTTTTAGTATTTAATTTTTAAAGAAATGATTATTATGGTTGATTATTTTAAAAATATGATTTATAAGTTTTAAAATTTCAATCTTTTGTTGATAGATGTGACTAGGTCGATTATGTTATAATTAATTTTTATTTTTATAATATCTATTATTAAACTTGTTAAATCGATCGTGGAATACGAATTGAAGCACCAAATCTGAAATAGAGTATCTCATCCCCAAAATGTGGTACTTGATGAATAAATGGTATTTTGGTTTCAAATTATAAAATTTTCTTGTATTTTTTTTCAAGTTCATTTTTTTGTAATTTAGTTTAATTTTACAATTATTTTTTAGGGTTCATCCTACCCATTAGAGTTTATAATTATTTTTTAGTATTTAACTTTCATTTTTTAATTAATAAATCATTATTATGGCTAATTATTTCAAAATTAAATTTTATAATTTTTTAAATTCATTTTTTTGCTGATAAATATTGACTATGATTATGTATATTATAATTAATTTTTAATATTTCATAAATATTATTAAAATCATGAATTTGATAGTAAAATACGAAGGAATGCAACAGAGAATTTAAACTGGTATGAATCACCCTGGTATTATGTATTTTCATTCGTCAAGAAATAAATTTTATTTTATTTTCTTACAAAATCAGGCTTGTTTATTATTTTTTTTTTCCAAACTAAATATCATATCTTTATAAAATAAATTGTAATAAATTTAAGAATTTGTTTGGTAGAAAATAAAATAAAATAAATCATAAAGATTAAATAAGCCCAAAAATCATCAATTATTTGTAAAATTTCATACAATTTTTTTATTAAATTTATGAAAAAATAAAAAAAAAATACGATAGACAATATAAAATATTTAAATCTGAGATTTTTTTGGAATTTTTTTTAATCGCATTGATAATTTATTCATAATTTTTAAAATTCTACAATAATTCAAAATATTGCTACTGATATTATAGAAAAAAAAAGGTACATGGTATATACTAGAAGGATACTCAATTTTTCACAAATGCTAATAAAGAAAAAAATCACATAATATTCAATAATATATTTTTAAAATATAATTGTATCTCTTGAAGGACAATTTTTATTTAAAAATAAATTTAAGGAAATTCATATGTTTTATTTACTAATTATAAACCATGATAATAAAATCAATTCACCAAACCGTTTCATTCATATCTTATTAATTACTCGTGAATATCAGCTATAAAAATGTGAATACTTATTCAATTTCATTCTCATCAATATTTCATTTCAATCTAACAGTATTTCCCCATATGAGTCATTCCCTAAAGACGTGATTGGTACGATAAAATGGTGTAGGAATGGAATGACCATTCCCGTGTCGATTCCAATTCCTTTGATTGGTAAGTTTTTTAGTTAGGAATAGTCATTCCCATGGGAATCATTATTCCCCCAAATGGGATTAGCCATTCCTTCACTACCTCATGGTATTACGTATTCCTAATCATCTTAAAACTCGCTTATTTTAATCGATGATAAAATTATCCTTGTGTAATTTATCTTTTGACAACTTTCACCTTTCATCTCATACGCAAGAAACCTACGAATATAAAATAAAAAGGCGAACATCAATTTTCTTTCACGGCGGCTCCCTTCATCGTTCTTATCAACAAAATTTTGTCTGGGATACCTGCCATCCACCTGCAAATCTGCAACTAGGTATGCAATTTGTTCATAATTAATTCTTAAATTATGTATTTTTTTTGTACATACATCGACGTCCACATCCTCTTGCCAAGCACTGAAATTGAAATCTAACACAAACATTTTTTTTTTTTGCCTCCCGTCAACCCCCACTTCTCCATTATCAAACTCCTATTTGAGATGCTAGAACTTAATTGGAGAATTAGGAAGAAATTCAGAATTTATTTTTAATTTTGTTAAAAATTAATTTAATATGTTTATTGAAGGAATCTGAATTCTTAATCATAATCTGGTGACTGAACTATATTTTCTTTATTATTCTTATCTAGAGTCGAACACCCCAGTTCTCAACTATTTTATTTCATTTTATGCCCAATTAACTAATATTTATTCAAATGTGAAATAAATTATTACTTTTTAGATGAATATGGTGTTATAGTTTGGATTGATTATTTATATGTGAATTCCTTCAATTCTCAAAATTTACTCGGATTTATATGCTAGAGCTTTGTAGAACACTAAAGCACTTCTAATTATATATTTATGCTAGAACAACACCACTTTATATTCTAGTTCTGCTTCTAATTGTATATATAAGCTAGAGCAGTACCACCTCAATTTAAATGCCATACATTGAATATGATTTTAAATGACACTTCATTAAGTTCGAATAATTGTGTTCAGTTTATATTTTCATGTACTATATATCTATCTTTTGCTTTAGAATTCTTAAACTTACCTAATCGATACCTTGCATATTATATTTGCAGTCATGGCAATATTAAATTTAGCAACAAGAAATTCATCCAGGAAAAAGAAATACATTGCAATGATGTCATTATGGTTGAACATAATGCATTTGGTTAATTGGTTTTAGCTCATCGTTGTTAATCATTTAGAATACCATTTCAAGTCAATTAGCTTAAGACCTAAATACCAATATAACTTCTATGACTATGAGAAAAGAAAATATGTAAATACAATAATTTATGTGAGCGATAGTGCGTGTAGAAACACGACTAGGATGAATAGACAAACATTTGTTCATTTGTGCACGAGACTTGAGGCCACCGGTATGGTATGTTCTACAAAAAATATGTTGGTGGATGAACGAGTTGCTTTGACTCTGCACATTTTAGCTCATCATCAAAAGCAAAGAACAATAAATAATAACTTTGAGCGTTCTGGTGAAACAATTAGTAGAAATTTTAGATGGGTGATAAATTCTATAATTTCAATTCAAGGAGAATTACTTAAGAAACCTGAGCCAATACCAGATGGTTGTACAGATGAGAGATGGAAATGGTTTAAGGTGTGATATTTCATTTACTTTTAGTTTAGCTTAAATATATAGCAATATACTTATTTTAGTTTTATGATAGGGGTGTTTAGGAGCTTTAGATGGAACTCATATCAAGGTTCTTGTTCCTAAAGAAGACAAACTTAGATATCGAACATGGATAGGTGAAATTGCTACTAATGTATTAGGAGTGTGCTCGCAAGATATGGAGTTCATCTATGTGTTACCAGGATGGGAAGGATCAATGGCTGATGGAAGAATTCTAAGAGATGCGATTAGTAGGAGAAATGGCTTGATTGTTCCTCGTGGTAAGGGTAAAAATACATTCTAAAAATGAAAATACTAAAAAAAAGACCAAAACTAATGCATGATTGTATATAATTGCGAAGGTTCGTATTATTTGGTGGATGATGGATATACAAATGGTGAATGATTTCTTGCACCATTCTGAGGTCAAAGATATCATTTGAATGATTGGAGCGAGAGACAAAGACCAACAAGTGCGGAAGAATTTTTCAATATGAAGCATTCTTCTGCAAGAAACATAATAGAAAGAGCGTTTGGAGATTAATTATATTGTATTTATTAACATCATTATTTTATGGATCGGCTATTTTTGTTACTATTTTGATAATTTTTTGGAGTTGTTTTATGAGAATTATAATTGTCAAATCGCTACAGATTCATTCGAGATATTTTTTTGGATGGATTGTGTCTTTTTTGGTTGTAAGGTGAATTTTAGTATTAATTATATGATTTATATTTGCATTAAGTAAATTACTAAATAAATATAGTAAAAACAAAATTTTGTATAGTGTAAAATGATATTCTAATGAAGGGTATTTTAGTCATATTGAACAAATTTATTCAATTCCTGCAACTTATTATCGGCCACTAATCATATGATTGGAATTAATCATAGAATATTTATTCCATTCATTTCGTATTCCTTATACATACCAATCATAAGAATTGACTATTTTCAATTATTCTTTTCCCATATTTATTCTTTTACTAAGTTCATTCCATTCCTATTCAATTCCATTCATTTATACCAATCACGTCAAAAATGTGCATGAGTTGCTGGACTAATATACGTGTGACACCATTTAGCAACTATTAATAAATAAATAAAAATAAAAATAATATCAAAACATGATCAAGCCAGTATTTCTTGAAAGAGAACACTAATGATAGAATAATATTGTGGACCGACTATTTATATCGAACCAACGGTGGAGTCGAAGTGTTAAGTTGGCTCTCCTATTTAATGTTCAATTTTTATAAATATTTTCGAATATGTAACAAAATACAAACATATTCACTCTTTGTAATCTTTGTAATTAACATAATAATATATAAAATTCTTGTAATAATTGGTATAATGATAAATTTTGTAGAAGGAATAGCTAATTCTCGATACATATTACTATCATAATATATAAAATTGTTTGGGGAAAGTCAATGCTACCCCATGTGGTACTACCCACAACCACAATAATATCAATACGTGTATAATGTGAAAGATACTTTTTTAAAAGGAAGTAAATACATCATTAAAGTCAATGCTACCCCATGTGTTACTACCCACAACCACAATAATATCAATACGTGTATAATGCATGATTATAGCTAGATTGATCTTGCAGGTATATAAAAATGATGTTATTTAATTAGTCCTTATATTGGCCATGCTATTTATGGAGTAAAATTATTGATTAGCAATTATATTAATATTCATATTACTTTACATGAATTAATTAAGCCATATATATCGTATAATTTCCGGTTTAGGGATGGTATTTTGGGCGAAACAAGTTAGTTTTACCATTTTTACCGATTATCTTACTTTTAGATTAACTAGTATACCACATGTGCGATGCACAGAAAATGTTATTGAAAAAAATATTTATATACAATATTAAAATTATATTCAATCATGAATTTCGCATATAAATATATGAATTATATCGTTTGAATTATAAATTACTTATGTATTTTTCATCATTGGAGAAATCAGCTTTGACGGCTCTAGTTGTGCTAGAAATACCCAAGTTGGTTGTAAAATCAAGAAGACAGAGTCCTGGCTGCCCCAATTGGTCTAGACAATGATTAATCGGCCAATTAAGCACAAATATTTTTTTTTAATTTTTTTAAATATTTTTGTTCAAAATATGATTAAATGAAAAATTTGAGGTTTTCCACCCTTTTATACAACAACCTACATCCCAATGTTTCAATCTAAAACCAATGCGGGATGTTGGAAAATTAGAAAAAGTTGCAGAACTAATTTGAGGTTTCGATTTAAGATTACCCACTCTTTTATAGCACTTACATCTTAATATTTCAATCTACAATCGATGTGAGATGTAGGGTAAGTGAAATTTAATATGTAAATAACAATATGTAATAATATATTATAAAAAAATAAAAATGCACGCGAAGACAATCTAAATGGATTTTATATGTAAGTTTATGAACCCACTTGTGCAGAAACAAAACATCATAGTCTTGATGATTTGATATGTAACTTTAGAACTTGATAAATCTACACACACGCGCACACACACGAATGAGGAATGATAGAAAAAAAAATATTTTTTATTGAAAAATCAAATACATTATCTTTAAAGATTTTAAGTCATTAAAAGATTTTGGATGTAGATGTTGAATTTTTTAATATATTTAATTCAATTTTAATTCAAAAAGATTTTACTTTCTAAAAATTTAAAATGTATCGTATTAAATTGATAAAATCAAATATCAAATATTATACTTGATCTTAATTTGCAGAGATCATTGTTGGGCCTCATAATTCATAATTTGTTCATATATAACATTACTTCTTTGTTCTTCAATGTGGGATAAATTTTAGTTTAAAATTAAAATATATAAGTTTTAGCTATTTAAAACATCTTTAAAGTTGAAAACTTAAATATGATAACTTGAAAATCTTAAAATTATCTAACATTGAAATGATAAGATCAATTAATACATTTCGAGTTTCAACCATTCAAAATTTAAATATATAAAATTTTGTATGCTGATCTTGATTTTTTAAAATATATTTAATCAATGGGCATTTTTAAATACGCCACTAAATTTTCTTTATAAACCACTATTAAATTCAATTCAAAAATAAATAATTATTAATTTACATAAATATCATTTTTAATTTTAAATATTACTTAATAAAGAAATAAAATAAACATAAAAAATTCCCTCCTTCCCACCCAGTTACCACACCCTCTCATTGTCCCCACAATTGCTCTCTCATTCCCCCTAATCTTCATTTCTCTCTTCATCCTCCATTTATTTTCTTTGTAAGAATTGCCTATGAAATTAAATGTGTGTGTTGATGTCGTATATTTTTGGGGTTAAAAAATTGATTTTGTTAACTTCTCCAATCATAGAATTTGTCACATAAATGTTTGGATAAATACATATATCTGATTAAGGGGTTGAAATTTTGAATACAATATTGATAATATTACTTTAAAATCTGGTGACATCGAAGGATTTATCGTAATATTTAATATAATTAAAATATTAAAATAATAATAATATAAACTATATAATCCGGATCTTTCGTTCCAGTGGAGACTCTTTTCCTCACTCAGAGACTTCAATTTCACTTTATTGCAAAATAGGCCGCCTTTTTAGTTTGAAATTACACAAAAATAATACATTTGACTCGATTACACCCAAATTCAAAACCCTAACCCCTAATTTACCCATAAAAAAAAATCTCCAAATCTCACCGGGAAATGGCCTCCGGCATTCGACTGGTGACGGAAAGAACCGGAGACGGCGTCGGACGGCCAGTCCTTGACGCCGACAGCGGCGAGGAGCTGATGCTCGTGCAACCCGGCGTCTCAATTGTCCTTGGCAGCAGCCGCCGCCCGCCGGAATCCCCTGGCACTCTTTACATCACCACAAGGTAGCTAGAAGCGCTTCTCTTCCCATTTTCTATGATTTCTTAGTTTTCTGGTGTAATTGATTGTTTTGAACTTTGTATGGAAAGGCAAGCTGTGTGGTTGAGTGACTCGGACAGGGCGAAAGGCTATGCCGTCGACTTCATTTCGGTGTCGCTCCATGCTGTTTCTAGAGATCCTGAGGCTTACACTTCTCCTTGTATTTACGCTCAGGTGATTGATTGATCATTGGTTGAAATACGCTAGCTCTTTGTGCATTTGTTTTGGAATTTTATTTATGAAGGGAAATTAAGTTGCATTTTGAAGAGTTTAGAAGTTGGATTGGATTTTTTACGTGTTCGGTTTTTAATTACCTTGTTGAATTGGATGAGGTTTGGGGCTTTGAATGCCCTGGATTGAAGATGGAGAAATGTGAACTGAGTGCGTTTTTGTATTTTATGAATGCATTCATGGTTAAGAACTTAGATAGTTGCAGACTTACAGTGTTCGTCTACTGAGCTAAAACAGATCGAGAAATGTTTGTCAGTTCCTCAAAACTATCTGAATCATGAAGGTCTACGCATCAGTCATGGGGAGACTACTCAACTGCAGTTTAGTATTTTGTAGTTTTTTAGAATTGTGAATGCATCTTCCATAGAAATAAGTCAAATAACAAATAGTTTGTGTGGTTGAACACCTAGATGAAATCATTGAATGTGGAGGCAAAAGTTCATGTTTGTACTAACACTTGCATAACCTTTCCCAGATTGGAGTGAATTATTTTGTCGTATGGGTATGGTAGAGAACGGGTGGCAATTTTCACAAAACTTTGCTTGTACCAAACATTTTCTGTGAAGTAATGTCTTTATGTGTTGGCATATTTATTGGCTGGTATTACCTTTAGGTTGTGCTTAGGTAGAAGGATTTGAGGATGTATTAAATTCACAGCAGAAAACCAATTTATGTTTGTTTTCAGTGATATGGGTTGATTTGAAAATCTCTTCAGTTTGAGTTAATGGGAATAAATTCATTTTAATTCCTTGCATTTTGAATTCCTCAATCCACTAAAAATGTTGTATCTGCCAGTATTG
Source organism: Perilla frutescens (assembly GCA_026008535.1). Lineage (NCBI taxonomy): Eukaryota > Viridiplantae > Streptophyta > Magnoliopsida > Lamiales > Lamiaceae > Perilla > Perilla frutescens. Next base: position 63,824,512 of record BRKX01000008.1, on the reverse strand, counting down.
GAATCTTTATTGAAGTTAGTCTGTTCAACATAAGAACACATCATGAAGAATATATAATTATTGGTTCGAGTGATATAATTTGTTCATGTCAGTAGCTTTCACTCTCACTTTCTTCTTTCTTTAGTAATAAGTTAGCAATGCCCAAGAGCTGATAGATATTTGATATAATTTTTTCAATCGTCTGACTGTAGTGTTTGTAATTTTTTCATTTCAAGATTGAGACTGGGCTTGAGGAAGATGAATTGGAAGAGTCAGATTCTGAGAGTGATGATATGCCAAACTTATCGAAGATAACTGAGATGAGACTCGTGCCATCAGATCCTATTCAATGTATATATTAGAATTTGTTTATCTTCTAATGGTCCTTTTTAAATCTATTTCCATATTTGTGAATGTTTGTTCATTTTTGGAATGATAATTTTCTCCTTGATTTCTTGCAGTGGATACACTGTTTGCAATATTTTGTGAATGTGCTGAGCTAAATCCTGATCCAATAGAAGGTGGTGTTGATCTCCTTGACAAAGATATAGAACAATTTTCATCGTATTGTTTAGAGACTAACTACTCTGTTATGCTTCGTGTAGAGGAAGAAGTTGAGCATAATTGGATTTTCAGTGCTGATCAACTGGAAGATGCTGCTGCCGGTACTGATCAAATACGAAGTCCTTGTTCCTCTTTTTTTTTTTTTAAAGAACTGTTTTCTGTAATCTCATGCTCCCCTTTTGTTTCTCTTTTGACTGTTCAGAGGATGACGATTCAGAATGGGCTGCCCACCAAAACCCAACCCATCCAATTGGTGCTAATGGCAATGGGAATCTCGATTTGGCTCATTCAGTGGTGCAGGTACGTAAATAGATAAGACGCCACAAATTATATTAGAAACGAACTTTAGCCTTGCCGGCCTTGATTAGACTGTGCTAGCTAGCCATTTCTCAGTTTTGTCATGCACAGTGAATTTTCCCAAAAACCGTGATTGTGCATGTGATTCATCATACCATATGTAACGTGTAGAAGCGTAATCGGATGGGATAATTTATACAATTTCTGTTCTTGCAGCTTCAGATAAACGATCGGCGCTTTGAGGATGCAGAGGAAATGGAGCAGGATAGTAAAAATGGTCATCACTGAAACTGCCTTTTTTCTTCTCTTTTGAGATTTAGATCTTAGGTTTTGCCCATATGAATGTTGTGGACAGAACTATGTTGTATGGTTGAATCTGGAGATTTTGTGATTATATTTCTATAATCTTGCCTATTGTTTAGAATTATCCATAGTCGCTATTCATAGGTGCGCCTAGAGCTCATAATATTATTTTGGGTTAATTACTAATTAAATAACAACGTTTATATCTTTTTACAAATTAGACACTACGTTTAAATTTAGTCAATTACAACATCATGTTTTAATTTGTATGTGATTAAATATCCTTAATTTTTTCGATTAGTTAAATATGACGTATTTGGCCTAAAAATCACGTTGGTAGCCACGTCAACACACACGTGTAATAAACGGCGTCGATTTTATTAGTTTTCTCAATATATTTTCTATTTTAGAAATAAATAATTATATAAAAAATGATTTTTTTGAATAAAAAAAAGAAGAGAAAGTAACAAAAATGACGTTATTTGTTACATGTGTGTGTGATGTGGCCGCCAACGTGATTTTTAGGTCAAATACGTCATATTTAACTAATCAGAAAAATTAGGGATGTTTAATTCCATACAAATTAAAATGTGGTGTCGTAATTGGCTAGATTTAAACATGGTGTCTAATTTACAAAAGGGTGAAAATATGGTGATTTGTTTGACAATTAACCCTATTAATATTGCCCTTTTATTTAACCTATTAATGTGTTCATTTCAAAAAATCACCAATTTTGAAGGAATTGTGATTCAAATCTATATATATATAATAACACACTTCTCCAACGTTCATTTTCCCGCCCATTTTAGCATGGTATTTTTGGTAATTATGTTTACAACCATTTAATATAAATATTTTTTGAAGTAACTATTAAATATAATTTATTAGATAATTTAATGATATTATTTCTATAATTCAATTTATAGCATAAATAAAATTATTTATACAAATAAATAATATATAACAATCGTGATTACTATAGTTATATATTGGTTGTATATTAAATTGTTTTCATAAAAAACTATGAGTATATGATGATTAGTGATTGATTTGCGAATAATTTTATGCCATTCTAATTAATTTCAAAATATACCTAAAAGATATTAATTCATTAAATGTGCATAAATTTCTAAGTTTAACTGATAATATAGAAATATTACAACTAAAACATTTGTTGGCTATTGAAATACGCAAGATAATTATGCATATATATTGGTCTAATAATTTAAATTAAAAAAATAAAATAAACCCTAACTTCCATTACATTATTTCTTGATTCAAATTTTAATTATTGTCCAATTTGTTATCTTACTTAAAATCAATTAATTAAAAAGTTAGTTATCATAGGCATGATGTCAAGTATGAATAATCCTAAATTATTTATCTATTACACTTCTTTTAGCTTTAAATTTACTTTTGAATTTTTTTTATATACAAAAATTATAAGAAATGTTATATATAATAAATTTCATTTATTTGATAAATTTATTATTGCCGTGTTTCGAAAATTTGTGAAGAAAATAAGTTTTTTATTGAATAATTTTTTAGAATCAATAATATACTATTAACATCATTTTTTTATTTCATATTATTTTTTATATATTTGTCTTGAAAATTAATTATTTTGAAAATTTGATAAATAATTATAAATATGATATGTACTTTATCCGTGCATCGCACGGGAGATATGCTAGTACTATTAAAACGCTGCACTCATGACTTAACATTTTTTTGAGCAAAATAGATACTCAAAAAAATGTACAATAAATTTTTTGATATGAATCAACTGAATGAAAATACTATTACACGGGTACATTTCCAAATCGAAAATATATTTGTTTAAAACAACTAACCTTAGAGCCCATAAACTTTCTTTAGCGTCTATTAAATTTTCTTTAGTGCTTATAAATGTTCATTACTGTTGGAAATATTTCGTGAGAAATTATTTATAAAATTTTGAATTTAAAAGTGCGTATCCATATTCTTACTATTGGAAACATGTAATTCTAATTTAATAGAACAAAAGAGCTTAAAAAAATACCTCCCAACTTTGGTTGAGATGAGAATGAGAGGAAAATGAGTATGCAGTTGGTAAACACACACACACACACACTAATGTCACATGTGTGAATGATATTTTTTAAGATTGCACATGAAGTTTTTACTTTTATACTTGTCACGTAATCTTGCTTTTTGCATGTGAGTAAAAATAAAAATAAAAAACTAAGGATCACTACTCGGCTAGACTAATTGGATGAGAGTCATTTGTTGATGGCCCATCAATTCTTGTCATTTGTAAGTGCACGTGATTAATTTTTATTTTTATTTTGAAGAAAAACCCACTTGTCAAAGTCTTGGAAAGTACATAGCGGAGTGTCGCCTATTTTCCAACATCTTGATTTCTCTGTGTCATTACTGCACGAAAATGTGTGCATCATTTCACAATTTGTTATGAGAGCAGTGTGGCAAATCGGTAAAACTTCTGTGCATCATGATGTAAGGGCCGATCCATCAGACGACCCGCTCCGATCCGATCCGACCCGTATGCGATCTGCAAAAAAAAAAAAAATTCACTACCAACAGTACCATTTTGAACACTAAATAGTATCATTTCGTGTTAATTTTGTGTTTTTAGGGGTTTTTTTTTTTTGTTTTTTTTGTGTTTTGGGGGTGTTTTTAGGAGTTTATTTTGTGTTTTTAGGGGTTTTTGGGGGTTTATTTTGTGTTTTTTAGAGGTTTATTTGGTATTTTTTAGGTGTTTTTAGGGGCTTATTTTGTATTTTTTAGGGTTTTTTGGGGGGTATTTTTAGGGGTTTATTTTGTGGTTTTTAGGGTTTTGGGGGGTGTTTTTAGGGGTTTATTTTGTGTTTTTTGTGATTTTTTTTTGGAGGGAGAGGGGGGGTTAGGGTTTATTTGTGTTTTTAAGGTTTTTTTTGGGTGTTTTTTAGGGGTTTATTTTGTGTTTTTAAATGTTTATTAGTTTCATTTTAGGAAATAAATTCATATTGATTTTAAATAAATTAAATCAATTCATTTGAATTTTAGGATTTGTAGATCTGAAAATCTGCAATTAATCGTATCAGTCCGGAGCAGCGGTCAATCTGTAAAACAAAACCAGAAAAAATGTAAGAGCCAAAGACCATCGGGGGATGGCGATCGTTGGGCCTCCGACGCTCAAGTCAGGAAAAGAAAAAGAGTAGAAAACGATAAGATATGAAATAATTGAATAATTAAGCTAGTGACTAGAAATCGAGAGAACGTCGTCCAAATCTGAAAAAACGTGGGGAAGAAGCCTGGATGTTGAATCGCCTGAGTGGCTGAGTGGATTTAGGGTATGATGTGAAGTTTGTGGGTATTTTCGCGTGGTCGTCAAATGAGGAGGGGGGTCTCCTTTTAAAGGTGGATGTAGCAGCTAGGGTTCGCGAGGATCGCGGAGGAGGTTGAAAGACGTGCCGACTCCTCTGAACCCGTCAATCTTACCGGATAAGGCGGAACTGATCGTTAATTCAAATTTAAAATTAAACGATTATCTATTAAAATACCGATTGTTCGCTATCGTTCAACCCTTTTGGGTCAGCATATCGGGTTGACGAAAAATGACCACTACAGTTAGTCCCTCATTGTCTAGGTTCCAGCATGGGAGTTGGACAATGAATCGTAATGCAAATAAACAGGTAAGGACATAAGATGTTCATCGTGAGGCCGAACATCGAGCCAAGCAAAAATTAGAAGAGATCACCCCAATACATGAAAATGACCCTAGAGGTCAAACGCCAAAGCTTTGCACACACACTATAAGGTAGGACGACCAAGGCTTTGAAAGCAAATCGTAAGATCGAACACCGAAGCCCTGAGTATGGGCTATGAAGCTGAACGACCCAACTTATAAAATAATTTGGAGGTCGAACGCCTAAGCTTTGAGCGCAAACTGTAAGGTAGGACGATCGAGGCTTTGAAAGCAAATCGTAAGATCGAACATCGAAGTCCCGAGTATAGGCTATGAAGCTGAACGACCCAAGTTATAAAATAACCTGGAGGTCAAACGCCTAAGCTTTGAGCGCAAGCTGTAAGGTAGGACGATCGAGGCTTTGAGAGAAAACCGTAAGATCGAACACCGTAAATCTAATATTGTTTGTCATAAGTCACTATTGTTTGTCAAACGCACACGGGATTGACCTTGATGCTTTTAAGACCTTAGGGTCGACATGTGGCATAGTAGACCCTATGGTTGACATTTGGCTTAGTAGACCATATGGTCGATTTTTGACGTAGTAGACTCTAGGGTCGATATTTGGCGTAGTAGACTAGGGTCAATTTTTGACGTAGTAGACCCTAGGGTCGATTTTTGACGTAGTAGACCCCAAGGTACGCAGTAGACCCTAGGATCGATTTTTGACGCAGTAGACCCTAGGGTACGCAGTAGACCCTAGGATCGATTTTTGACGTAGTAGACCCTAGGATACACGGGTCTATTTGGCGTAGTAGACCCTAAGGTAGTTTTTTTTAAGGGATCGACCCTAGGTTCGACCCCCTCCCTTTTTGGAGGGTTTTTTTTTTAGGGTCAAGATCAACTGCATAAGATCATCACATGAAAAGGGTCTACTTGGAGATATAAGAGTTGTCGACTCTGGGGTCGACAATTTGCGGAGAAAGTCGCATACAGGTCAACTTTTAATTTAACAGACCCTAGGATCGATCATTTTGACAATGACAAGGGTTGATCAACATGATGAGATTTATCATTGTAGAAGATCGAATTTAAGGTTGATTTATTGCTTATCCAAGTCTCATATTTTGATCAATCTCGAAACATAAATGACGTTGTAGATAATTGATTCCAAGGTCGACATAATAAGGCTAGCATATACAAATATAGGCACGCATTTTAAAATGCAATTTGTCTTGACTCGAGGCTGAACTTTGCATTTGGGTTGAACCATGCCTTAGAGACATGGTATCGAACATCGTTTGAGAATTTTGTCTCTGAAGTCGTATCAAGGTTGACATCAATGATATTTCTCGTCTTCGGAGTGCAAAGCCATTATTTGCTCTTTATTATACTCGGCGCTGACCCTAGCGTGTGTTTGAGATCTACACGATCGTTCTTATTTGATTTGAGATGTCAACATTGATTTTCAACTTGTAGGCGGCAAGGTTAGATGGTCACCCTCCGACGCTCAAGTCAGTAACTGAAGTAGGAAATAAATTTGAGAATAACTGAAAGCAGTAAAAGAAAATAAATAGAAACGCAAACTCATTTTTTTTAGGATCGATGTCCGCCCTAAGGACTGCAGGGTCGACCTTGAAGGGCTTTTCTATTAAACCTCGATCGTCAGGGTTGAATTTCAACCTGCGCATAGCACGATACCCTCTGACGCTCAAGTCAGTGGCGAGTTTAAAAAATAAACAAGACAAAACTTGAGAGATTTAGCCAAGAGTTTAGAAATGATACTGCGTTCCAGCTATTTGCACTTTCTCTGCCTTCAACAGTTTACAGCTTGTAAGCCCCATTTCATACCACCTTGGTGATCAGGATCGACATATAATCTCGATCTAATTTGAAAAACGTGGTCTGGGGAGTTGGGGTGAATCTGTACTTCATCTCGAGATCTTCCATCTCGGGTTCGACGTAGGAGGTCAACCTTGAACTTTATCCATGCTCATATTTTGAGTTTGACGTCGATGCCTCATCGATTTTGTTTACTTCTTGTACATGCACGTGGTTAGTCTTAAAAGTTGATCTGTAGTAGTCTCTTGACGCAATTTGCTCTCCACGAATCTGCTTAATTCCCCACGGGGTTGGGAAGCGTATGACTTGGTGGAAGGTCGAAGGTATAGATTTTAGTTCATGAATCCAAGGTCTCCCAAGGATGACGTTGTATGCTGAGGGTGCATCGATAATTTGAAACTTGGTGTGCAGGTTAACCCCTTCCGTATATACAGGTAGTGTAATTTCACCTATGGTGGCTTTGTGCTCGCCGCTGAATCCAATCAAGGTCATTAATTTTTTGACGATGTGAGCCTCAGGGAATTGCATTCCCTTCAAAGTAGATAAGAAAATGACATTAGTCGAACTCTCACCATCGATGAGAGTCCTCTTGAACATACAGTTAGAAATAAGAACAGAAATAACAAGTGCGTCGTGGTGCGGGTGTGAGAGTTCAGAAGCTTCACTGTTGGTGAAACTCAAACTTATGAGTTCTATTTTAGTGTCGGGCTTTGGTATCATAGGCTTGTAGTTAAGAGATCTGCAATGCCGTTTTGCTGATGCCTGAGATACGCCGCTAACCTCGGATCCTCCAGTTATGCAATTAACTATATGCTCGATTGATGGAGGCTTTGGCGGATCCCTCGAGTTTTCATCATTTTTGCTAAAGGTGTGATTTCCCTTATCAGCCAGCAAATCTTTCAAATGGCCTCGCTTGAGTAGGTTGATGACTTCGAGACGCAATGCAATACAGTCATTTGTCCTATGGCCATGGTCTTTGTGGAATTCGCAGTACTTTGTTCTATCACGTTCATGATCTGGGCCCCTCGTCTTGGGCGGCCACTTCACTGTACTACCAAGTTCCTTCAAAGCATTGACGGCTTCTGAGGGTGTGAGGCACAGGTTGTATCTCGGCAAGCGTCAGTCATGTGGATCTAAATTATCCTCTCGACCTCGAGGTTTGTAGTGATCATTGCGAGGGTAAGGGTCAGCTCTCATTCTATCATTTCTGCGGGAGTCTCTTCCTTCATCTCGATCTCTCGGCTCGGGTCGATAGTATTGATCCTCATCTTCCTCCCACTTGATTTGTACCCATGCCTTTGCTAAAATATCATCCATTGTCTTACACGGGTACTTTGTGAGTTCTTTGTAGAGGTCTGAATTCTTCTTTAGCCCCTTTCTGAAGGCTGATATGGCGGTGTCAGCGTTGCAGCCTGATATCTCTACCTTCTCTCTATTGAACCTTGCAACATAATTCATAAGTGTTTCATTTGGATACTGGATAATGGCGTAGAGGTCATCAGAATGTTTCTCAATTTTCCGACTTTTGGCGAACTATTCGACGAAAAGATCTGTGGGTTGTGCAAATGATCCGATTGAAGCCTTAGGAAGGTTTGTGAACCACTGCAGTGCGGCTCCTGATAGGCTTGACCCAAAACCTTTGCACATGCAGGCTTCTCTGAGGTACTTCGGTATTGCTGCGATGAACATCTTCTGTTTATACTGTGCGGTATGGTCATCCGGATCTGAGGTTTCGTTAAATAGCTTTATAGATGATAGGGTGAACTTCGAAGACATCTCTGTTAACCCAATTTCATCCACGAACAGTGAGTCAGCAAAGCTATTTGGTGCAGCCTTGCGAATTGGTAGGGGTACACCAGGAATTCGCATTATCATTGCCTTGATACCAGCCAGTCGTTGCTCCAATTCACTTGGATGATCGATCTTTCTCTCATCGAATCCCTAATTGAATCTGTACTGCTGTTCAACCCTTTCTTGCTTGAGGGTCTAGTGTCGGAACCTTTCCTACTCAGAAGCACGATACTCAAACCCTAGAGGTGGCCTTAGTGGACTCTCCTCCATTTGTTGTCTGGCATCCACCTTCTGTGCTAATGCACTAGTACCTGCATTAAATGAATCAGTAAAAGTAACAGAACGATGGCGCTCGGAGTATACTGAATTTGGTTTGCCGAACAGATTGGTGGGTTTGATGGAGTTCAGATGGCGTGCGCTGTCATTGATGGTCAGATCTTCAAGTTTACAGCGAAGTGAAGCGTTCTTTGATCTCAGAAGTGTTAACTCCCCCGTGGTGTTTGCCATTTGATGCTGTATATTCCTTAAAATATCAGCTAGCGATAGATCAACATCAGGCGACGGCGTAGCGGTTCTCTCATCTTATTGGGGTCCTTTTCCATCTCTGTGGCTCTAATTATGCGTTGTCATTTTATTTCACGAATAGATCACTGCCTCACGGTGGACGCCAAAATGTAGATCTGAAAATCTACAATTAATCATATCAGTCCGGAGCAGCGGCCAATCTGTGAAACAAAACCAGAAAAAACGTAAGAGCCAAAGACCGTCGGGGGGTGACGATCGTTGGGCCTCCGACGCTCAAGTCAGGAAAAGAAAATGAGTAGAAAGTGATAAGATATGAAATAATTGAATAATTAAGCCAGTGACTAGAAATCGAGAGAACGCCGTCCAAATCTAGAAAAACGTAGGGAAGAAGCCTGGATGTTGAATCGCTTGAGTGGCTGATTAGATTTAGGGTATGATGTGAAGCTTGTGGGTATTTCCATGTGGTCGTCAAATGAGGAGGGGGGTCTCCTTTTAAAGGTGGATGTAGCAGCTAGGGTTCGCGAGGATCGTGGAGGAGGTTGAAGGACGTGCCGACTCCTCTGAACCCGTCAATCTTACCGGATAAGGCGGAACTGATCGTTAATTCAAATTTAAAATTAAACGATTATCTATTGAAATACCGATTGTACGCTATCGTTCAACCCTTTTGGGCCAGCATATCGGGTTGATGAAAAATGACTACTACAGGATTCACTAACTTTATTTTAGGATATAAATTTTTGGTAAGAAAACAAAAGGAAAAAATAGAAAATTGAAAAAAAAATTTGAAAAATCCGCCCAGAAAAAAAAAAATATGAATAGTGACGGGCGCGTGACGCACACGCGCCGCGCATGGGTGCCACACACCCGTCTGATGTGCGGCGGATGGGCCCTTATGCACAGGAGACCTTCTAATGGCAAATATGTTTATTGAGTACAAACTATATATAACTACCTATCAATTTTTGCAAATCGACATCCTAAATTACCTAGTTGTGATAAATACCACTTTTCATATCTAACATCCATTAAAAATTTACATCTCTTTAGATTTCAATGTCGGATCATCATCTTCATCCTCAATGCTACTTCATCATATAGTTTAAAAATATCCCACACGAAATACAAGTAGTCACGTGCGAAGTCTTATCTAATGTGTTGCTTTATAGATTTACTTGGATCAAAACATTGGTGACTAACAATTTCTTGCCATCCAAAGCTGATCCAAATCTAATTCCCCCAATATATATAATTTAGGGAAAAGGTGCAAACAGCCCCTTGGACTATCCTGTGAGGAGCATTTTACCCCTTCCGTGACTATTTAGATCAAATAGCCCCTTCAACTTTAAAAAATGAATCATGTTGCCCCTTTGGTTCGTCCCTTGTTAGACGGTGATGTAATGGCGTGATATCACAGTTAATATTGGTCCCCAAGTATTATCTCTCTTTCAACTAACCTTGTACAAATGCCCATGGACCATCTCTTCATCATCGGGAAGAGAAAGATAAACTCGTGGCGGCCCATGGTGGCGCTAACGAGGGTGCGGCGGAGCTTGTCGGCAATACCAAGAATGAAAGGGGAGTAATGGAAATTCAATTGCTCGTTGTCTACTATTTGCTTTCGGATTGAATCATTTTTTTTCTCTCTCCATCAAAGGTTCATCAACTAATCTATACTCACAACAACAGAAATTCAAATTGATTCTGAGCAAGAAATAGTTGAGTTGAGTTAATTCATCCTGAGAAAATCAAGCCATTGACTCTATATCTTGCTCTTTATCTTTTTTTTTTTTTAACTTTTTCTGTCAATTCCAAAAAATTAGATGAGACAAAGTTGAGTAATTCATTGACAGAATTCAGGTTATTTGCTGCATATTTCTCTCCATATTTTTCTCTCTTTTTTCCTTTTCTTTTTGAATATTTCATACTGAGAACTTATCTTTTACAATTTTTGCAATTATTCATACGACACGTTGGGAAGAATAGTTTTCCAATTATGGTTGTGTTTATTGTTTCCACAGTACAATATTAACTATATTTAATTTCTAGATGAGTTTATTTATGTGAAATTTGGATTTTCAGGGTGTGAAGAAAAAAAAAAGTGCCATGACGATGTGTAACTAACAACATCTATTGGAGGGGCAATGGAAGGGGCAACATGATTCAATTTTAAAAGTCGAGGGGGTTATTTGGTCTAGATAGTTACAGGAGGGGTAAAATGCTCCTAGTGGGATAGTCGAGGGGGCTATTTGCACCTTTACCCTATAATTTAATCAAAATAAAATATACCATAAAATCAAATGAAAATTTACATTCTTAAATATTATTGCACTCTTCTAACAATATCATGTGAAAAATAAAATTTGAATCACAATCAATAAATAAACAAAAATAAGAAGTTTTTATTGCTCTTCTTTTTTAATCATGATCGAGCGTAGGTAGGCTGGGGGATTATACATTGGGGTCTTTTTATTGGGTTATAATTATATATTTTTTTAATTTGTGTGCTGTAAATATAAAAAGACTTATACCATTAATAATATTTATAATTTAAATAATTTTGAGAGCTACAAAGTGTAAGTCCAGCACGGGCGCTACTTGACTTTTCCGAAATACACATTACATAATATTTTCAAGCTATATTTTATATGCATTATTATAATTCATATGTCGATATACAACTCGAGAATAACCTTTTTTTTTTTTTGAGCTAACAATATTGTTTTTACATCATCTTATGATATCATTTGAAAAATTATAATAATATCGAGAATATATCAGCAAACAAAAAAAATGCCGTCAAACACATTTTTTAGTTCCCCATATCAATTATACATGAATATCACTTCAAAATCATTTTACCTATCAAATTATATCAATTTAAAATAAATCGGGTGGTGCTTGGTGGGGCGGCATGGAATCTTCCGACTTTAAATTATATATTTAAATGTAAATAAATAAAAGATTCCGACACATTCAGGCCAGGCCCACTATTGAATTACCACAGAAGCCCAATTCATCAACAGAAATTGGCCCAACTATTTAATTTAATTTAAGAAAAATAAAAACAAAAAGAAGAGAAGAAAACCCTAATAATAAACCCATCCAAAAATTGCATCTCATCTCATTTCGGAGCACTCGACAGTTTTCTCCGCCTCCCGCCGCCGTGATCAATTCTCCGGTACTGATCTCTTCGGATATGTAAATCTATTTTTACATTCTCTCTCCAAAAAAGCTATATTTTTACCATCTGTTTTTTCTCTTTTTGGTGGTCGGACAGAGAAACAAATGGCGTACGCAGCGATGAAACCGACGAAGCCGGGGCTCGAGGAGACCCAGGAGCAGATCCACAAAATCCGTATTACTCTTTCTTCGAAGAACGTGAAGAATTTAGAGAAAGGTATGTTTTTTTTTTTTTTTGGTTTCTTTTATTATTGTTTTGTGTAGATGGAGTAAATGTTATGTTTAGCCGATTTCACACATTTATTTTGATTTTTTTTCTTCTTAATGTAGAGACCTAAGATTTATTTTCTCGGAAATTAGAGGCTGTAATGATTTATATATCAATTAGTGTTGTTATATGAAATAAATTTAGTCACTGAATTGTTGTTTTTCGTCGTTTTTATTGTAATTAAGGATTTATTTACTTCCTCAATTGTTTGAGTTTTGTATTGCACAATCTTAGACTAGTGATGTATGTTTGGACATTGTTTTTGGAGTTTGTATCCTATTTTTGCTGTTACAACAGGCGATATTTCTCTGCTTTTGATCGAGGGTTTTTATATTATTCATAATGATAGTGTTTTACTTTTGACTTTGGGAGTTCTGAACTTTAGCTTCATCTTAGCTCTAAACCTTAGCTTCACAGACATCTTACTAGTTTGTGAATGTTGGCATTGACCTTGATTATGGTAGTGATCTTTTTGCCTTTGCTATTGATTTACGGTTCTATTATCGTTGAACGATCTTTACAGTGTGTGCTGACCTTGTACGTGGTGCCAAGGACAAAAGGCTCAGGGTCAAGGGACCAGTGAGGATGCCGACTAAGGTTCTTCTCATTACTACTAGGAAGTCTCCTTGTGGAGAAGGTAGAGTTTCTTCCCTCCGTCCTTTCATTTGAAATGTTATTGTTTGTGTATAGTTGTATCGACTTGGTTAAAATGTTTTCAATGTCATCCTTTTAAGCTTATGATTTTTTGATTAATAATCTTGTGGTCATTTCTGTGGATTTGGGACCTGTTTGATGAGATAGCTCTAATTTTCCTAAGTTTTAAGTATTTCATATTTAATGGGTCCAAGATTTTATCAATACCTTTGTTAAATGGTTTTTCCAAAGGTTACACCTGTTTACGTGTAGTTCTGGATTTCCAACATTTACAAATCAAGTTACAGAATTTGTAGTTCTGGATTTTATCAATACCTTTGTTAAATGGTTTTTCCAAAGGTTACACCTGTTTACGTACTTTTACAAGTAACTTTGTAGTTCTGGATTTCCAACATGTACAAATTAAGTTACAGAAACTAAAACATAAACTAAATTTCCTCATCAAAGCAAGTCCTAACCCCTTAAATGTTTTCCAAATTGAACAAATTGACTTTCATGGTTTCAAAATCTTAACATAAAGCTTATAGTTCTGTTATCCGTGTTGCTTTCATCTTAAGAGTGATTCAAACCTGTTTCATTATACTTTTAGGAGTCATTTCCAGTGATATGTGAATGAAATCATGTTTTGTTCGATGCCCATAATAGAACATTACGATTAACTAACTGTCTCTATTGTTTCTTAGGTACGAATACCTTTGATAGGTTTGAGCTCAGGGTTCACAAAAGAGTGATTGACCTTTTCAGTTCCCCTGATGTCGTGAAGCAGATTACCTCAATTACTATTGAACCTGGTGTCGAGGTTGAGGTCACAATAGCTGATTCTTAGATATCCTCGATCACTATCACAGGCTCGAGTCAGGATATATGGGCAGGTTGTCATACCAGTTTTTTTAGCAGTTCACAATTTTGAATGTCCTAGACTTGTTTACATTTATTCTGGATACTTTTCAATGTTGAGATATGGAGTTCAGTTTATGTGAGATATTTATCAGTCATGCGTGACAGCCCTTTATATTTTCCAATTTGATTCTTGATTGTATATCAGCAACAATGCAAACTAGGCCTTATCTTAACATGGCTCTCCACCCTTCTATGTTTAAAATCCTTTCATGAAAGCTTATTTCTTTTTAGAAAAAAATTGCATTTGTTAACAGAATTTAGCTTATTAGTTCTCATCATATCTGAAATTAGTCCGCAAAAGATTGTGGGCTTTGGTTGTAATTATAAAAAAACATTTGGGGGATATAGCCGGTGGGGCGAGTGAGTTCGTGATTTTGTGATGGTTATTCATTTCTACCATTCAAAGAGATTTTGGAGATCTCTTTTGCCAAAAAAAAAAATGCTACCTTTTCTTTCACCTTTTGTCATTAGTTATTTCCATATCTTAGAAGGAAAGAAGAATTCCCCTATTTTTTCGTTTGTACTAATTTTTGTTTCTCCGTCAAGAATTGAAGAATTTTAGAGTTGGCGTTTCATGGTAAAATTTCATCGTACCAACTTTAAAATACATTCGATCGATGGGTTACTTTTGGGTTCTGATCTTTATTTTAGCTATTGAATTTCCATGATGTGTACTTTTAAAAAAAAAAAAACTTTCAATAACTATCCACTTAAAAAATTAACACGAATGACCGAAACCCAATTGTTCATATACGAGACGGAATACAAGGTTGAATTCAGAAAGTTCCCTTCCGTAGTGTCAGTGCCTTGAAAATACATAATTAAGTTGTTAGAAAATCCATACATTTTTCAGTAAATAAAAAACAAAAAACTCTCAAAAACATTCCAAGATCGAGAAGGTAATAAATCCCTTTACATTTTCTCTCTCTAAACAACACCTTCTCATGATCCAAATTACATACAAACAAATCAACATCACAAAATGCATGGAAAACTCTAGCTACTCTCTATCAACAATCAAACACATGATCATCAATCAAGGAACCCACTTCGCATTTCCAGAATAAAAATCGAGATACCAATGCACAAATTTCTTCAACCCCGTCTGCAAATCCGTCGTCGGCTTGTAATGCAGCTCTCTCATGGCGTAGCTAATGTTCGCATGCGTGTACACAACGTCGCCGTTTCGAGGAATCGGTAGCACGTTTATATTAGCCCTCGTCTTAAGAAGTTTCTCGAGTATATTAACGAGCTTGCTCACCGGCACCGGTGAAGTATTCCCTAGGTTAAACACGCGCAGCTGCGCCGCCCCCTTCTTCTTCCCACCGCTGCCGGTGCTCTCCTGCGCCGTATCAATGGATGCCACGCACCCTCTCACGATATCATCAATGTACGTGAAATCCCTCGCTACACTAACATGATTAGGCCCTTCAAATATGGAGATTGGTTTTCCTTTTAGAATATCTTTGGTGAAGAAGTAGTAGGCCATGTCGGGCCGCCCCCACGGGCCGTAGACGGTGAAGAATCTCAGTCCGGTGATGGAGAGGCCGTAGATGTGGTTGTAAGTGTGGGCGATTTCTTCGCCGGCTTTCTTCGTGGCGGCGTAGAGGCTCGCCGGTTTGTCGGTTTGATCTTTCTCGGAAAATGGGACCTTGGAATTGAGGCCGTAGACGGAGCTGGAGGAAGCCCAGACGATCGACGGCTGAGGGTTGGCGGATTTGCAGGCCTCGAATATTCCGACGAGGCCGGCGATGTTGCTGTGGACGTAGGAGGCGGGGTTCTTCATGGCGTAGCGAACGCCGGCCTGGGCGGCGAGGTGCATGACGTGGGTGAAGGCGACGATGTCAAAGAGCTTGCTGAGGAGGGCGGCGTCGTTGATGTCGCCCTCGACGACGAAGACGCCGGCCCGGTCGAGGTTGCGGCGGCGGGCGCGTTTCAGGGAGGGGTCGTAGTAGTTGTTGAAGTTGTCGAGGCCGACGACGCCGTCGCCGCGGTGCTTGAGGGCGAGGGAGACGTGGCTGCCGACGAAGCCGGCGGCGCCGGTGACGAGGACGGAGAGGTGGCCGCGGCCGGCGGCGTGGGAAGGGGAGTTGGAGCGGGGGCGGGCGGAGGCGAGGACGCGCCTCTCCCAGCCCTGGCCGCCCCACGCTGCGGTGGGGCGGCGGTCTGGGGGGGCGTCGGGAGGCGGCGAGTGGAAGACGAGGAACACGATCAGGGCGGCGAAGACGGCGGTCCAGAAGATGAGCCGCGGCGGAGGGTAGTACGGCCATCGACGGTGGATGAACGGCGACCTGTCGGCGGCCATCCTGAATTTCGTCGGATTTGTGGCTATGCTTGGAGATGACATCAATGCATTATGGAGGTAATGCAGACGTTTAGAGAGAGAATGGTGAGGAAATTAAAATAAAAAATATAAAATTTTAGAGAGAGAATGGTGAGGAATGATACGCATGGATTGTGGATTATTTTCTTGAATGAAAGATTAAGAGAGAGAAACAAACGTGATAACAATAAAATCTAGGGAAAGGATGAGTCTCCTAGTTTTCTCATGGAAAAGAAAGGGATGGAATTTAGAGAGAGAGAGAGAGAGAGAGAGAGAGAGAGAGAGAGGACCAAATTTGATGAAGAGTCAAAGAAGAGACACATATACAGAGGAGCTTATCATCTCCTCATCATTAAAAATGTTGACTAATTATTGTTAATTTTCACTTGCATTTATTTAAATTTTGTTGCTTAATACATACATATATCTCAAGCATATGAAATGTACACAATTCGATAATTTATAAATTGCTGCATTATTATTAGTTAATGAGAAGTTCCCAAGAAGTTAGCAGAAAAATCCGGGAACAAAATTTATTTTAATAGTAGTGATTAAATAAAAGAATAATATTATTAACCCTTTCAAAAAAGAAAAGAAACGAGATTGATATATCTATCAGCATGCCGCGCAAATAATGGGGGCCCAATTAATAGTAACATTTATTTTCTCTTGTATATGTGACTTGTCACGTTTCATTTTATTTACATGGAAATGTATGCTGCATAGATAATATATATTTGATATTTAGGTATCTAACTATCATATATAGTGGAATGCATTACGATAATAATAATTTGTACACTTTCATTCTACATATGTATTACCCTTATTTTAATGTACAAGGCTCAAATTAATAATAATTTGTACGCTTTCATTCTACATAATAATAAATAAATAAATTTCGAACGGGATCGATAGATGTGGACGATCTTTGATTGTGTGGATTCCAAATATATCTATCTATACTATAAAATGGAGTTCTCACAAAAAAAAAATTCCCCCAAAAACATCAAATCATCTACAGTAACTTTTTTATTTTTTTAATGTCTCACCATCCTCTCTCTCTCAAACACATACATTTACACATTTTTTTTTTTATCATATAACTAATTTGTGCTATATTAAATAACATATTTCATTATATACATGACTTTCAAAATATATTTGTACGAATGAATAAATATATGAGTTTTTTGCATATTAAGAAGCGATTGATAACGTTTAGTAGATTTTATTATATCAAATAATTACCAACATATATTAAATAAAAAATCAAGTGAATTATCTGGTAAACCATCATATTCAGTAGCATGCTTTATTATATGTAGATATACCATTTATAATATTTTTTAATTATAGCAAACATGAAATAGTTAACAATTTAACATTCTAATTAAATGGATAACTAAATCAAACAAAAATTAATATTTATAAGTTTATAAGTCTAATATATTATTTTTTAGAAAGTATAAGCTTTAGGGTTCATTACACTTTAATACCCAAACGATGGACGTTTCTATATTTTTATCCCAAAATTTTAAAAAATTATATATTAACACTCAATGTTTGCATAAATGAACACTGATGGAAATATATCAATTTTTCAATCTCACAAACGTTGACTTAGATTGCTGAAAATCTTTCAAATTCAGTCTTTAACTTATTCCATTTGTACAAATATTGGATATTGTTGTTGCTGTTTACAATATTCAACCATCCATATTTACATTTGTGAGACTGTAAAAGTATTTTAACGTTATAACTGTTGATTTGTGCAAATACAACGCTCAACATTGAGTATTAAAGTGTAATCAAAAATATTTTTATGCAAATTAATAAAATGAGAAATGAAGACATGTAGGCTGCATTATTATAGTTTCTTTCAATTGGAATTTTTATGTTTCAATATATTTATTAACATTATTTTAATTACATTTATTTTACATACAACACAATTATCAATTTTTTAAGGGTAAAATCTAACAAATCTATATAAATATACAACCCTAAAACTTTTAAAATGAAGCATAAGTTATTGTTATAATCTTTATTCACATATATTTTTCATAAATTTTTAGCCACGGTCAATTGTACATAGTTGTTTCACGAGTCACAAGTCATGTTGGTTTGAAATTTTTTATTTGTAAAAATAATGATAATGTAACAAATGTTACTAAAAACGTTATATACATACAAGTCATGCTGTGGAATTTATAATATAATATTTTGAATGTATTAGTTTATTAATTATTTGAGCTTATCAAATAATATATTAATTATATAAAATACAAAAATGTGACACATTAAATATATAATAATTGAGTTTGAGACCATGAATGAGTTAGTGCACACACGGGCGGAACTCTAGTCACCATATATACAAATCAAATTTAGAATTAGTATATTTATTGTGTATTGGGGTGTGAATAGATACCAATAGTGATAATTATTTGAACTATAGATTAGAGAGTAGTATTTGTTACCAATACTCCCCATCAGATAATTAAACTTACATTACATTAACTTTGCTTACATTTAACTGTTTTAGCACTTTTCTTAATTTCCAAGTAAATAAATACCTTGTACTTTGCCTATTTGAGTATTTAATAATTTATATATTTTGACTTTTTTGAGTAGTCACTAGACTTGATTTATGTTAGTGCACCCTAACATGTGCATATATAAAAAGATGAATTAATTACGAAATATATATATATATATATATATATATATATATATATATATAAACCCTATCACACAATTTAATATTTAGACATAAATTTTGAAATTTCGTAATCACAACATAATTTTGTAATTTGTTATAAAATAGACACTCCAAATTTATTGAAGGACCATTGCAACATTGTGCACAATTGGACTCAATACATATACCTTCTTCAATATATAGATAATGCTAGTCCATTTGCTAAAAAAATAAAAATAAAAATAAAAATAAAAATAAAAATACCAGTTCATGTTCTAGCAATTGCTCTGCAGTGTGAGTGTGTGACACTGTACTTCAATTTTTTTTTCTTTTTTTTTTTTGTAAATTGCCTTAAAATACACACACTTTAGGGCATTTCTGATTTTTCACACGTCTTAAAAAATATAGTTTTAATAACGTAAACTTAAATAGTGTTGGTTTTTCACACGTTTTTAAAAATATAGTTCCGTCGCCTCATTTTTGCAGAATTAAAAAAAAAAGGCGACGAAAACTGTCCATCGCCCGACGTGGCGACGGCGATTCCGTCGCCCCACGTGGCGACGGCTACTTCCGTCGCCCGTGTTGACAGAATCTGTTCCGTCGCCATTTTCGTCGCTAGAAAGCTGTATTCTTGTAGTGGTTTCTGATTTTTCACATGTTTTAAAAAATATAGTTTTAATAACATAAACTTAAATATAGTTTGGTTTTTCACATGATTTTAAAATTTTGACCACTTGATTAAATAAAATCAATCCAAAATTTGTGTATTTTAAGACAATTTGGTATATATCCACATAGATGTACATGTAGCAGTCAGAGATTGCCACACCAAATTTAATTGGTATGAATTTGAAAAATATTGAAAAACTAAATAAAGGCTAAGTTAATGATATTAAAATTACGTTTTGCAAAACGTGTGAAAAATAAAAAATACTCTAAAATTTGTGTATTTTAATACAATTAACTCATTTTTTTCATTATTTAAACATATTCTTTTGTAAAATGAAATTGACATGTTAACCCTTCAACTTGTATACCTAGCTAGTCTTGATGAAAAAGTTCTGATTAGAGGATGGGGATAGGTTCTTAGTTCCCACCTTCAAATTAGACAATCTAAATTTGTAATACCCCGAAAATTGTATTATCTAAATTTAATTAGGAATATACATCTAATAGTTAGAATAAGTGAAATATCCAAAACTTTTTAAGTATTTAAATAATAGCCTATGATTACCTTAAGGGTCAGGTAGGGAAGAAAATAGACCCTTAATTTTTATTTTTATTGTTATTTTTATTTTTTTAAGGTAAGTATGCTTGTTGAGTAGGTTAAAGATACTTTGATGCATTCTTGTATTTTTATTACAAATTCCGATGCCAGTTTTTTTTAGAAACCTAAAAGGTATTTATTATTATCACTTCGGATATTAAAAGATCACGTGTTTAGAATATATATCCAAACCCTAATAATTATCTAGATAAATATAATTCTATTTAATGAATATCTTATTATACATTTTTATATATTAAATCTTTTCTATTTATAATATATTTGGTTGAATGCCCATCGAATGAAATGTTATTATATATAATTTATCCTATTCTTTCTAGCTTAAGGTAGTCACTAAGTGTAATTTCATATAGGGGACACATGGCTTTTGGTGGCACTTGTAGGAATTAGGTAATGGAAATGTGTATAGCAATTTAACAAATGATATTGATGAATTAATATTAGAACTACACATAATCACATGCCTTGGGAATGGTGAGTCCTATTACATTTACGACAAAAATAATCATATAGCTATACACATATATACATATACATATATATACGAATTGGTAGGGTATGAAACAAAAGAAAAGAAAAGAAATCAAAGAGAATTAGCAAAGAGACCAAGTTACAGTATTTTCCATTTACAATATTGACGGAAGGTAAATCTTATGCTTTGAAAATTTTATAATTAGTAAAATTATAATTAGAGCAGAATAATATGCTTTGTTTTAGGATATTGGCTAAATTTATTTTTATTCATCTTGCTATGTTAATCTTCGTCTACTTTAATTAAAGAATGTCTAAACTAGATTTTTAGTGATTTAGGTGAACTTGTTGAATATATATATATATATATATATATATATATATATACATATGGGTGTATACATAATTAGTTTACAATTCAAAAGACATGATTCATTTGATTTAATTTCTAAATTATGAGATTAAATACTTTTAATCTGTTATGTGTGTTTTGGCTAAAATAATAGGTTTAGTTACATAATAATAATGATAATAGTCAATGGATTTTTATTTATTTATTTACAATATAATAAGCCAAGTTTAATTGCTATAGATTTATAACCAGTCGAGGTCACTGGTAAGGAAATATTAAGCATTTGAAATTCAGGTTCAACTTAAGAATGATAACAAAAGGTCATCGGCACATGCTTATGCTTATTAATGGATTAATTATAAAAAAAAAAAAATGATGGCTTGCTTTTGTAACAATATATAATTGCAAGTAAGAAAATATGTTTAAAATATAAAAGAGAATAATAGACTTAATTACTATTGTCTTTGGAAATATGTTATATCCCATTTGTTTAATAGGTGGTCAAAATCTATAATTAGAATTTATGCGGTAAAACTCGACAAATTAGCAATATTGGTATTCTTGAAATATTTTATAAATTACGGTTAGTGAATTAAATTTCTACTTAGGAGCTTAAGAATTAAACTTTGATAGATCCTTTAGTTAAACTAAGCCAATGTTGGTTGTTGTAGGCTTAGAGATAGCAGAGTTCGAGCATAACCAATTTGAAATTTGAGAATTTATCTTCTATCCAGGTGGGCTACTATATCTTTACAAATTGTATCTTTCGAGTTATTAAGCTCTGCTTTGTTAAAATTGCATATGTGACTATCTGTGTTAAATATTTACGTGCTACTGTATGTTGTCGGAGTCTCATATACCAGCGCTGTGTCAATGTGAGTAGCTACAGTATGCATGCATTATTTGTCCTGCCCTACTCCTTGTCGGTGAGACTAAAATGAAACACTTATTGGTTATACTCTTTGGGTATACTATGGCCATACTCAACTTTATGCGCTGGTGATGTAGTTCGGGTTGCGGGCAGTGACGGGTTATACTCTTAAGCGCTTCACGATAAAATGTTTTGGTGAATTTAGGTTGCTTCCAACTTTTAAACCTCCTAAGCTTCACTACCTGCATGGACACAGATAGATTACTTTTACAAAATGATTTGCATAACTTAAATTGTGAGAACTTGCCCACTGAGTGCATTAGTACTCAGCCCAAGTATTTTCAAATATTTTCAGGTCAGTAGGCTGGAGCGTGGAGGTGACGAGGCTGAGAAATGGGCTATTGTAATTTATATATTTTTTTTGTCTCTTTTTGTTAGTATTTTGTTAAGAATTGAGCTTCCACACTTATGATATTATTTTGCTAAATGCTAAAAACTCCGATCTTAGTATTATGAATAAGTATATGTTATTAAAAAGCATGTTTGGTTATTCTGCGTCTTCTGTTTAGATTTTATTTATTTAATTACCCCATTTCTTTCCCGCTTCTTAATTCCCACCCCCGTGGCGTCCTTTTTCACGATCATTCGGGATCGGGGCGCTACAGAGTGTTATCAGAGCGAGGTTTGCAACTCTGTAAACCTGTTGGGTCTTATTTCGTCTTTTATTGAAATTCCGTGTGATATTATCTAAGCCCTCAGCTCGTCACTCACGCAACAGCTTAAAAGGTACGCATGTTTTTATGCGGTTTTTAGTATTTAAAAGTTTACATTAACTGTCGAAATGTTATGTTTATCTAAAAATCAAAGATTAGGATTCACCGTGTTGACGGGAATTCCTCGAAAGATTGATTATTATGCGGATAGCATACTCTGATTAACTACGCGGATTGCGTACTCTATTGCTATTTTGATAGCATACTGGTTTTGAAATATGTTCGTGAGCATATTGGTTTCTCTCTAAAAACTATGTTGATTACATATATGTATGAACTTGTTTATCTATGCCTTGTGCATACTTGTGATATTGGGAACGTGCAGAATGCATACTATAAACCTTGATAGCCGGAAAGTGTTTATTGTTTATACTCTTGAATGAGTACAAGAGCTTGAAAGTGTGAGAACGTAAGATTAACTTAGCCTATAGTTGCTGAACTTAGGCTGAACTTGTAAACACTTATGAGATTTTTAAGAACATAGTTTGACTGAGGAAACCTTTCATTTTGATGACTAAACGTACGAAGGCCATAGATGATTGTGTGATGCAGTCGGGTCAAGTTTGGCAATTTGTTGTTAGATCAACTTGGCATCTTTTGTAGATGTGTAATGTTGTCTTCTCTTGATATGTTTATCCCAATTTCACCTGCAAGAAGAGATCGGAATCTACCACCCTAGGGAGCTAAGGAGATAGCATATGCTATGAGTAGAAAAAAAGCAATAAATACTCGAATGCTCTATAGTAGAACAAGAGACTTTTAGGGCAACAATATATGACACCAATCAAGATAGAAATAGAAGCGAACAAGCTAGCTTAGCTATATGTGCGAGTTATGGTAAATCTATGTAAAATTCTTATCTCAATCACGTCAGATCGAGAAAAGTGATTCACATCGACATTCAGTCAGTAAACTATGGATATGAAATTGAGCTTCACACGTAAACAAATGGATAAATCGAAAAAATGATACAAAATAAGAGATACAGGCTTCAAGGAGTCATCTTAGATGAGAATACAAGATGGAAAATGTTCTACAATTATCTATAGGCAATGAGAAAAGCGCAGTGAAAATAAAGGATGCATGATGTGTTAAATGTATTGATCTTAATGAAGTATGTATTTGTCCCGGACCATATACTCAAGAATGGCGAGTTGATCTTGTGTATACATATAACATATGATAGGAGCCTCGCTAGATAGAACCGTTGAGAGCAAGCAACATAGAAACTTGGAAACAAGGTGTGATGATGGCTTGATTTTATGGGTTAACATAAGATTTTCACGATATAAGTCATTATGATAGGTGCTCTAAGTGTATTATTTTTACTTGTTTACCTAGCTTACGTGCATCCCTGCACACTTTGATCGAGTATTTTGATTGAGCTTTGTTTCTTTGATAGTTAAGAGGATGAATCCCTGCTTCTTTTGAGATATTCTCCATCACCTTAAGTCTCGATCTATGGATGGGTCTTATTTGTTTATCTATTC
The DNA here is from genome assembly GCA_026008535.1 of Perilla frutescens. Taxonomy (NCBI): domain Eukaryota; kingdom Viridiplantae; phylum Streptophyta; class Magnoliopsida; order Lamiales; family Lamiaceae; genus Perilla; species Perilla frutescens. Next base: position 63,800,267 of record BRKX01000008.1, on the reverse strand, counting down.
ATTTCTATTTACTTTCAATCGACCTATGAAGAGGTCTAGTTGTTATTTGTTTGTTCCGTCCTATAAATAGGACTTTGTTGATTTTCTTTTGGCCTATGAAGAGGTCCATTTTCTTGTCTATATCAGTTGACTTCTTTCTTTGTCTATGAATGAGAATCTTGATTTATTCTAGGTTCCATTTCCTTCTTATAAGTCATTATTAGATGGAGATTTGCTCTAGCTACAGAATTTATGCTGTTTGATTTTCTGAAAGGCATAACCTACTCTTGGATCTATAGACTTTCTATCATACTATTCTTGATGCCTTTCCATTGATTTATGTCCCCGAATTCATTTTTCTTTTTAATTAATACCATATCCCTTGTTTATTGCCTATTTTTCGGGATCAGGTCATTACACCAAACAAAGTCGAAGCCATTAATAATTGGTCTGAACCAACAAATCCTTTAGAAATACATAGTTTTCTCAACCTTACAGGAGACTATTGTAGATTTGTTAAAGAATACTCAAAGATAGCCTCTCCTATGATACACTATTTAGGAAGACGTAGTCTTTAAGTGTACATAAGCTAGTAAACAGAGTTTTCAAGAGTGTAAAAAGAAGTTGACAATGACTCTCGATATAGACTCAATTCTACTCTTAAAATCATGTCATCTTCTAAATCTGTCTTGATCACCTATCTTATTTCTCGTGACTAAGACATTTTTATGAATCTTTTCCATTCATCATTTGGACATTTATTGAATCTTATATGTCCTAATTATTGAAAGACCATCTTTTCATCCTTAAAAATTCTACCATTATGTCTAACTCCAAATTTGTTTCGTCTTTGACTAGGAGTCACAAATCTTTCCATAATCGCGTGATTCCTGATTTCATTAAAATAGAGTTCATTTGATTTTTCAATAGAATTTTATTCATTCTCTATTTCAACACAATACCATATATTAAAGTACATCATAAATTAATTGCCACCATTCAACCTTATCTTGCTTCTTGTGCCACCACACATGTCAAGGGTGGGCAGCTAAACATCCTCAGCCATAAAAATAATGAGCAATCATAATGAAACATCACTTATTTATCTTTTCCCTCGATCATCTCAGCCATCTCCTTCCCAAGAAGCCATTTTTCTTTCAATCTCTTGGGAATGGAATCAGTTGAGAAATTCTAAAACTTTATACACACATTTCTTTTGCATAGTAGAACAAAATTTCTTTTGATGTCATTTTGATCCGGTGCTCGAATAGTTGGGAAAATGGGCCAAGAACCTCAGTGGTGTTGCTAGTCATCAAGTTGTGTCACAGTCCCACTCCATCTTTTTCCATTGATCTAGTAATTTTCTTTCCTCGGGGTATACGTCATTGTAAACCTAGCACTTCAAGATTTTCATAACAAGTCTCGGATCATCAATTTGATATCATTTGGTCTATCAAAAACACATCACAAATTGACTCGTCAAAATCTGCCACATCAATCATTGTGTTGTGAGTACAACTTCGGAGGTTGTTTTCCATTGATTCCTTCAATGTATGGCCTTGATTTTTGGTATATAATAACTCCTCATTGTAGTCTTTCAATCTCTTGTGTCCAATCTAAGATCATAAATCATTTGGTTCTCTAAATCCAAGCTGTAATTTTTCCTAAAACCACACTATTTTCTTGCAGATTTCATCTATATTGAAAATGATATATTCCTTGATCATTTCCGGTTATTGTAGTCATTTTATTATTAACCCATTTATTTCATTAAAATCCTTATCTTCCGTACTATGAAAAATTGTATTCTTGATCGGTAATCTATGGAGTATCGAGCTTGAGCGAGACTCAAATTTTTTGTTGATTAATCTGTTCGAGTAAACAGTTACAGTTGTCTTTTCGGCCGATTTCAGGCCAGGATAATCAGAATTTGTCTCCAACTCCTTCTGGCCGACTGTAGGTCCCTTTGTAACGGACGCATGTCCATTGACCCTGTCTCAATCAGATTTGATTTGAATTTCCTATGATTTTTCAAAGTTGCTGTCCTATTTTAAGTTATTTCATTTATTTTGTCAGAATTGTTTCAAGTTAATTGAAAAGTATATTAAGAACCTACTATCGAGTCATGTTGGGTTTTAAACACGAGTATTGTGCATTCCTAGTTGAAGTAAAATGAATAAAGCTCCCATTAAATTAAAGTAAATATTAGATTAATTCCGAAAGTGGTTATATTGATCCTTGTAGGACTTGAAAACATATTTATGGTAGGATAATACGAAAAGAGAGATAATAGCGTTTGTATAGAGTTGTGTAACATGTCATCAAGTGAAAGTTGTATATTAATGACCTTTAGGATTATTGCAATCGTTGGAAATTCTGAAGTGGAAATAGGAGCATATAACGATTGATTTTGTGGCAGGCTTACCGCGATCAGTGAAAAGAAACTTATCAGTGTGGGTCATCATAGATTGATTGGCAAAATAAGCACATTTCGTGCCGATCAAAATAACAACGGAATTAAGTAAGTTGGCTCAGATTTATGTGAAGAAGATTGTTTGACTACATGGAATTCCAGTTTCTATCACGTCAGATCGTGATACTCGCTTCACATCAAGGTTTTGGAAGAGTCTTCAAGAAGCAATGGGAACGAAGTTGAACTTCAGCACTGCTTTTCATCCTCAAACAGATGGTCAATCAGAAAGGACAATACAAATTCTGGAGGACATGCTACGAGGAGTTGTGTTGGACGGAAACACAAGCTGGGAAAATGTTTTACCCTTGGTAGAGTTCGCATATAACAATAGTTATCAATCAACTATAAAGATGGCACCATATGAAGCCTTGTATGGTCGCAAATGCAGATCGCCCCTATACTAGGATGAAGTTGGAGAAAGAAAAATTTTGGGTCCAGAGATCGTGCAAACCACTGTCAAGATGATCGACCAAATTCGAGCAAGAATGAAAGAAGCAAAAGATAGACAGAAGGCTTATGCAGACAAGCGCAGAACAAACTGAGACCAAGATTTATTAGGCCATTCGAGATACTAGAAAGAATTGGTGAGGTTGCTTACCGATTAGCTCTACCACCGAACTTGTCACAAGTTCATGATGTGTATCACATTTAAATGCTTAGGAAATACGTGTTTGACCCAGAACACGTTGTCAAAGAAAGTGAGTTGGTTCTACGTTCCGATATGACGTGCGAGGAGAAACCCCACGAAATTCTTGATAGAAAAGTTCAAGTGCTAAGAAACAAGAAAATTCCATTGGTACTTGTGCAATAGAATCATCATGATCGAACTGAAGCAACATGGGAGCTAGAAAACAAAATGAGACAACAATATCCTGAGTTATTTGAAGGTACGTGAATTTCGGGACGAAATTCTTTTAAGGGGGGAGGAGTGTAATACCCCGAAAATTGTATTATCTAAATTTAATTAGGAATATACATCTAATAGTTAGAATAAGTGAAATATCCAAAACTTTTTAAGTATTTAAATAATAGCCTATGATTACCTTAAGGGTCAGGTAGGGAAGAAAATAGACCCTTAATTTTTATTTTTATTGTTATTTTTATTTTTTTAAGGTAAGTATGCTTGTTGAGTAGGTTAAAGATACTTTGATGCATTCTTGTATTTTTATTACAAATTCCGATGCCAGTTTTTTTTAGAAACCTAAAAGGTATTTATTATTATCACTTCGGATATTAAAAGATCACGTGTTTAGAATATATATCCAAACCCTAATAATTATCTAGATAAATATAATTCTATTTAATGAATATCTTATTATATATTTTTATATATTAAATCTTTTCTATTTATAATATATTTGGTTGAATGCCCATCGAATGAAATGTTATTATATATAATTTATCCTATTCTTTCTAGCTTAAGGTAGTCACTAAGTGTAATTTCATATAGGGGACACATGGCTTTTGGTGGCACTTGTAGGAATTAGGTAATGGAAATGTGTATAGCAATTTAACAAATGATATTGATGAATTAATATTAGAACTACACATAATCACATGCCTTGGGAATGGTGAGTCCTATTACATTTACGACAAAAATAATCATATAGCTATACACATATATACATATATATATATACACGAATTGGTAGGGTATGAAACAAAAGAAAAGAAAAGAAATCAAAGAGAATTAGCAAAGAGACCAAGTTACAGTATTTTCCATTTACAATATTGACGGAAGGTAAATCTTATGCTTTGAAAATTTTATAATTAGTAAAATTATAATTAGAGCAGAATAATATGCTTTGTTTTAGGATATTGGCTAAATTTATTTTTATTCATCTTGCTATGTTAATCTTCGTCTACTTTAATTAAAGAATGTCTAAACTAGATTTTTAGTGATTTAGGTGAACTTGTTGAATATATATATATATATATATATATATGGGTGTATACATAATTAGTTTACAATTCAAAAGACATGATTCATTTGATTTAATTTCTAAATTATGAGATTAAATACTTTTAATCTGTTATGTGTGTTTTGGCTAAAATAATAGGTTTAGTTACATAATAATAATGATAATAGTCAATGGATTTTTATTTATTTATTTACAATATAATAAGCCAAGTTTAATTGCTATAGATTTATAACCAGTCGAGGTCACTGGTAAGGAAATATTAAGCATTTGAAATTCAGGTTCAACTTAAGAATGATAACAAAAGGTCATCGGCACATGCTTATGCTTATTAATGGATTAATTATAAAAAAAAAATGATGGCTTGCTTTTGTAACAATATATAATTGCAAGTAAGAAAATATGTTTAAAATATAAAAGAGAATAATAGACTTAATTACTATTGTCTTTGGAAATATGTTATATCCCATTTGTTTAATAGGTGGTCAAAATCTATAATTAGAATTTATGCGGTAAAACTCGACAAATTAGCAATATTGGTATTCTTGAAATATTTTATAAATTACGGTTAGTGAATTAAATTTCTACTTAGGAGCTTAAGAATTAAACTTTGATAGATCCTTTAGTTAAACTAAGCCAATGTTGGTTGTTGTAGGCTTAGAGATAGCAGAGTTCGAGCAGAACCAATTTGAAATTTGATAATTTATCTTCTATCCAGGTGGGCTACTATATCTTTACAAATTGTATCTTTCGAGTTATTAAGCTCTGCTTTGTTAAAATTGCATATGTGACTATCTGTGTTAAATATTTACGTGCTACTGTATGTTGTCGGAGTCTCATATACCAGCGCTGTGTCAATGTGAGTAGCTACAGTATGCGCATTATTTGTCCTGCCCTACTCCTTGTCGGTGAGACTAAAATGAAACACTTATTGGTTATACTCTTTGGGTATACTATGGCCATACTTAACTTTATGCGCTGGTGATGTAGTTCGGGTTGCGGGCAGTGACGGGTTATACTCTTAAGCGCTTCACGATAAAATGTTTTGGTGAATTTAGGTTGCTTCCAACTTTTAAACCTCCTAAGCTTCACTACCTGCATGGACACAGATAGATTACTTTTACAAAATGATTTGCATAACTTAAATTGTGAGAACTTGCCCACTGAGTGCATTAGTACTCAGCCCAAGTATTTTCAAATATTTTCAGGTCAGTAGGCTGGAGCGTGGAGGTGACGAGGCTGAGAAATGGGCTATTGTAATTTATATATTTTTTTTGTCTCTTTTTGTTAGTATTTTGTTAAGAATTGAGTTTCCACACTTATGATATTATTTTGCTAAATGCTAAAAACTCCGATCTTAGTATTATGAATAAGTATATGTTATTAAAAAGCATGTTTGGTTATTCTGCGTCTTCTGTTTAGATTTTATTTATTTAATTACCCCATTTCTTTCCCGCTTCTTAATTCCCACCCCCGTGGCGTCCTTTTTCACGATCATTCGGGATCGGGGCGCTACAAAATTAATGACTGAATTTTAATACATAATTAAGGTGGTGACATTTTTAAATTTTGATAATGGAGCCTTAATTTCTCGTAATTGCGAGATAGCAAATAATGAATACTGTAGTAATTTTTTGAGCAATTAACTAATTTTTCCTCAATACCACAGATCGGGTGTGTGAGTAAAAAAGAAAAGAAAAAAACAAACTCTACAACATACCAATTTTAGTTTCCCCGATCGCAACTATTCATATTACCATTATATGGAAAAGTAAATTAAATATAATTAATTTACCTTAGCTAAATCCTTTTCAAACTTAAAAATAACAAGGGCAAACTAAATACATATATCATCTTCACTGATACTTAATCTTATCTTAAATAAGGAAATTATTTTTAAAAATGCCACCCCAAGTATTAAGATATAATGTTATTTTTTTGGCAAAAACATGAAATCATCCGCTACACTTTGTGTAACATCTAGTGCTACAAAATTGAATTTATTAATTTTTCTTTAAATTTTTACTTCAAATTCAATTTATTGCGCTTTAGTTTGATTTTACACTTATTAATTGGGGTTCATCCTACTCATTTAGGGTATATAATTAATTTTTTATGAAATAATCAATTATTAATTGGATAGTAAAATTAAGTATTGAAAAATAATTATATACCCTAATTGGGTAGGATGAACCCTAATTAATAAGTGTAAAATTAAATTATAAAGCACAATAAATTAAAATTGTAAAAAATAAAGAAAAATTAATAAATTTAACTGTATAGAAGAATCATAATCGTGGTAACCAAATTAATCACATTAATTAACGACACTATAAAAAGATCGTCTATGATCAGTACTATGCAATGCAATAATACTCATTTTTCGTGCTCAATTGTTTGTAGCAACAACCAAAAAATGGGCTCAAGCCGACCTGGCTCAACCCAGCCTAAAATCGAGCCGAGCCGGCTTAATTTTGACACCTCCAGTTATCAGTGTGTGAAAGAGGAAAATAGTGCTACATTTGAATAATATTTCATCCCACATTATTAAGATAATTAATTTTCCTCAAATATCATTTTTTAGTACTCTCACCGTTCCAAAAATGTAGTCCTCCTCCCATTTTTACACATATTAAGAAAAATCATTTGATGTACTTGAGAAAGTAAAATTAAATAAAATTTCCCCATTATACCCTTATTTATTGATTCAAAAGATAAGAGATTTAAATTTCAAAGAATATATTGATCTATATGATTGTACTTCAATTTCCTTATATATGTGTGTGTGTGTGTTTGTATACCTTAAATTTTCATTTTTCTTAGGCTACCCACACATGTCACCAAATAAGACAACAAATTTTAAAAAAAAATAAAGAATAAAAGTCACACAAAAGCGTGACATGAGGCGGTCAACTAACCTACAAGCCGCCCTCAACCTATGAATACATGGCACCCTCTAATTGGGTGCCACATAATTTTATATATATTAATTTAAAATTTAAATATTTTATATAATTATAAAAAAATCAAAATTTATAGTCCTCCTCCTTTTTTTCCACATATTATGAAAAATCATTTAATGTACTTTAGAATGTAAAATTAAATAAATTTTTCCATTATACCCTTATTTATTGATTCAAAAGATAAGAGATTTAAATTTCAAAGATTATTAAATAAGAGTATGATAAGAAAAATGAAAATTTAAGGCATGTATATAAGGAAAGTGGAATATAATTTTTGAATAAACGAAAAATGAATAATGAACTACAATTATGAAATGGAGAGAGTATCTAATATTAATATTAACAGGTGGTGCACACACTCCAAGAACCTATAGTGGTGCATGTTGGAAATTGAAGTACAATCATATAGATCAATTTATTAAGCACTAAAGCCTTGCAAATCTTGTCACAAGTAGATTTCTAGCTCGACGTTTTACTTTACTTAAGTCATTTGATTTATTAAATTCTCGTAATTTATGCCACATTTATATTATACTGTCCATCAGAGCATTCACATAATTTGAATCGTCAGACGAAATATTATGGAAGTAATTTAGAGGTTAAAACTTAAAAGAAAGTTTATCTATATATATTCTAAAGAAATTTTATGCAATCTTTCTTGTTTTAATAATGACAAAAGTACTTATAAAGAATTTATAATTAAAATAATGTATACTCGATCCATTCTGTATATTTATATATACAGTTTATTCCAAATGCAATGTTACGTATTTTGACATTGAAAAACTTCGTTTGGAAAAAAACTACTACCATGGGCATAGTTAATAACATTATAGGTAAATATATAAGCATTATGAAAATAATTTGTTTTTTTTTTCAAATGTTAGATAAGTCTCAAGAGTAAGAATAATATTATTTGTTTTCAAATTTCTAAAACATTAATTTAAGATGTTTATATCAATAAAAATTAAAATATTATATGACATTTCTTAAATCCTTCATATCTACTTTTAATGGAAATAATAAAGTGGTCTTCAATTATATATTTAAAATATTTAATTTCAAAAATTAATTTAAAGTTATTTTCATAATAATAATAATAATCAAAATTCTTCAATCTCAATGTTCCTAGTACTCTTCGCTCTATTTTACTCCATCCTTTGATTTATTAAATTCTTGCACTATAGAGATCACGATACATTATCAATCTTTTATACACAATTCACAAAGAACGTTCATGTGTCCTTGCATTACATAATTTTTATTTTCCATATATGATATTGCAACTATGAGGCAACTAATTAATTAACATATTGAAAAACAAGTTAGCCATATATTCATATAATGCGAGAAAACTCACATTATGGAACAATGAATTAACAAGCTAGCCAATTGTTTTTGCTGCAATCGATATCCTAACTCTATAAAGTTAAGGGAAATTAACTTTTGAATAATATGTTTTTCCAGGAGCCCAATTAGCTGGAATAACTTTGTCTGCATGAACTGATCTTGAGTGAACATCAGTTAACTTAACTGAAAAAGGCCCCGTCACTCCACTGGGTACATCAACTTTCCAAGTTTCCCCCCAATTACGTTGCATGGCCAACGATCCTCCACCCGATGGTATGATTTCAATATATGCGATTTCGCCATCTCTGTTCACATTCTCCACAACAAATGCTAGGTAGTACGGGTTCGATCCCGAGTTGATCTTCAGTGCTATATTTGATTTGTAGTAACATCTTACCTTGTATATAATTAAAATTTTGTAGGTGAGTATGAATTTTTCATATAGATATGGATATTTACTAACATAAATATTCAATTAACAAGCTATGCAAGTAATTAATGGGGTTTCTCTTATTTACTTTAAACATAATGAACCCAACTCAATCTAACCCTTAATTATATAGGGTTGGATTATGCAATAATAATAATAATAATAATAATAATAATAATAATAATAATAATAATAATAATAATAATAATAATAATGGCCTTGAGTTTTTTCAAATTATAGTCCATGACCTATTTAAACACATTCAACCCGCTAACCCAATCCACGTGCACCCCGAATGATAACTGCTTGAAAACAATCTTAATCATATATATTACAACATAATCAATAACAATAAATTCTAAATTAAAAACTGTCAATTAAATATACACAAAAATTATTATATACCCTAATTAGGCAGACTGGACTATAATTTGAAAAAGGGGTGAATTACGATTAAATACACGAACTTTGATACAAGTTACAATATGACATGAACTTTGAAACATTGCAATTACATCACAATTTTATAATTTGTTGCAAAATAAACACAATTTTCAGCAAACACAATATTTCATACTGATCTTTATTGTATTGATGAAAATTAAATTGGGGAGGGGAGGGGGTGTCTATATATTTTGCAAAAAAAATAAAAATACAAAAGTGTGTTATAATTGCCAAATTTCAATGCGAACCGTGTCAATTAAAGTTCATGTATTTAATCATAATTAACCATTTGTAAAATTAAAATTGAAGGAAAATTCAAAACTTAAGTGTAATAAAAAAATCTCATGTGTGAACATATACACATGTGAGTGATTGGGAAAGAGAGAGATGCCTTGAATATTAAATGTTGATCCTTCCTGCATTCCTTAAAGCATCACCTTGGCCTTTTTTTGCTAAATATCCAAAAGCTTTTCCACTTAAATCAAAGTGAAATTTTTCGTTATTACATGAGCCTGGACACTCGTCTGTAATCGTCACATGAATTGGAGATCCCGAGCAATAAGGATTTTCTGTGCATTTCACCTATACATATACATATACATATACATATACATATACATATGGATATACATATATATCAAAATTGTAATAATTAACCACATTTGTCTAAAATTCTTATGTATTGATCGAATTAGTTAAACCGTATGTTTTTTAATAAAAAATAATCAAATCTATCTATTTTTTTTTATTATACCATGTAACAACTCCCACAACCAGCACCGAATTTAAATATATTTTGGTTTCCTGCAGATATCATGCCATAATAAGGAGCATTTTCTACATCATTTGCCAAACCACAAGCTCCACCTGCTACAACAAAAATAGTGCCAAAATTTATTGACAAATTTATGTTTCTTCTTTTTTCCCTCATTTTGTTATATATATGTATGTATGTATGTATGTATGCATGCATGCATAAAATCGGTGTAGTATATATTACCACTTCCCGATCCGGTGGGGCTACCGTACCACGTTGCTATAGCCGGTGAGAAACCATTATCTTCAGCTAATGTACCATTGATTAATTCCAAAGGCATGCAAAAACATAAGTTGTTTAAGAGAAACAAAAAAGCTAAAATAATGAATCCAAAATAGTTGTTAGAAATGAACATGATGTTAATTTGATTGTTGCTACAAACAATTCAACTCAAGAAAAAAAAAAAGAGTATTATTGGCATGGGGAATCTTTTTATAGTCGTTAATGTAATTAATTTACTCACCACAATTGCGATTCTTCTCAACTGTTGTTGAGAAAAAAATTTAAAATAAACATTATATCTTAATTCTTTGGGTGGTATTTATAAAAATAATTTCCTATTTAAGATAAGATGATCGGTTTATGAAGATGATATATATTTCGTTTTCTCTTGTTATTTTTAAGGTTGAAAAGGATTTAACAAGCGTAAATTAATTATATTGTAATTTCCCATATAATGTTAACATGAATCGTACATGGATCTAGGTATGGAAATGACGAATAAATATTTAGTTAAAAGTTAATTTATGAATTAATAATTACTCAAAAAATTGGGGTGAACAAATGGGCAAATGGCGACTTGTCGGCGGCCATTCTGAATTTTGTCGAATTTGTGGCGACGATGAAATCTTTTGTTACACTTTGTGCAATACTTGGTATCATAAAATAAAAATTATTTTTTTTTTATTTTTTTCAATTATAATTTATTGTGCTTTAGATTAATTTTACAGTATAGTTTAACTAATATGGACTATATACCATAATACTGATAGTTTATATAACTAAGAGTGTAAGGTTACTATATGAGAATACTGCTACTCTTGAACATTTAATTTGTTAATTTTGATAAGATTTTTTTGAGAAGTTATTAATTTTTTCAATATAATTGATTTCATTTTATATTTCTAATTTAATAAATTGAGAATTATTATTTTGACAATATTAGTCTTATTTTTTTTTAATTTTCTTTTTTTCCCCTTTATTACTTTGTTACTTTCGATAATATTAGTTTAATATCATTGCGTTCAATTCGTATGTCAATATTTAATGATAAGTACTGTTTTGTAAAATTGTCAATATTAATCTTAAGTTTTTTAATTTTATTTTTTTCCTTATTGCCGTATAAGTATTATAAATTTATACTTTATAAGTAATAACTTATATTTTTTATAGGTTTAACTAATAATCTAAGATGGATTATATATATATATAATATACTATATATTGTTAGTATTATTTTTTCATTAATTTTTTATTACTTGTCTACTCTTGTGTTAAGCATTCGATTTCTTATTTCAATAATATTAGGTCAATATTATTGATTTCATTTCATATTTATTTATTAATTAATGAATTGAGAAGTAGTATTATTTTGTATATATTAATCTTAATTTCTTTTATTACTCAGTATTTATTATTGAGTATTCTATTTCTTAATTTTGATAATATTAATTTAATATCATTGATTTCATTTCGTATTTTATATTATTTATTATACTAATATACTATGTAAAATTGTAAATAAAATAAACTATATTATATATAATATATATATAGTTCATTGGCTTATGTATATAATTTGTTGCTCTTGACTCATTATAACTTGATTTCTTATCTTTAATAATATTAGTTTAATACCATTAATTTCATTTCTTTAATGAGAAGTATTAATTTGATAAAATTTACAAAATAAATAAATAATATTTAAAAAGTTATAAAAATAGTACGTACAAGTTCTAAATTAAATAATTCGCAAGCTCATGTAGTTTAAGAACCCATAGGATAGCTTGCGAGCTTGGTTCATTTAAGTACTCGCGAGTCAGGCTAATGAGACAACTCACGAGCCTGACTCGTTTAAATCAGTTCGTGAGACAGCTCGTTTAAAAACTTGCTAACATTACGAGCCAAGTTAATTAGCTCGCCACCTCGACAAGCGAAGCTCATGTTTGGCACGTTTAACAAATGAGCCGGTCTTCAAGCGAGTTTTTTTCAAACCAATACCTAAGTATCTGTTGAGTAGCCGGACTCAGTCACAATCCTAAGCGTATGTGTGTCACGTGTCTGTGAAATTGTCCATGACGTGTTTGTGTTAGAGCATCTCCAATGATGCTTCCTCACTTTGAGGTATTTTATTGCCAACTAAGTGCCACCTCAAAAGGTAAATAAATACTTTCTCTAAATATATTTTTCCACAATAATACTTTCTCAAACTTAGGGCCCACCTACACCTAAAAAAATGAAAAAAAAAATTTAAAGAAGAGGTTGTGTGGAGAAGCAACAACATGGGGTCCACCTTCACTTAAAATACCTAGATATTACTATTGCTTCTCCATCTTATTTGAGAAAGCTTCCTCCCTCATTCCACAATGCAAAATTCCTTGAGGTGTGGAATATGTTGGGTGCCACCTCAACATATTCCACACCATTGGAGATGCTCTTATCTGCGTGTGAAAGAGGAACATGCAGGGTGCTGACATGTTTCCCATAATATTAATTAATCTCGAACAATTAATTTCCTTGTTTTTGATTATCTAATATTAACATGTAGGTCACACACATATATAGGGAATAGGGTAAATGTAAATATTATTGTACTCCCTCCGTCCCGATTATATAGTTCATTTTCTACTGCACGTAGATTAAAAATATTTATGAAAACAAGAAACAAAAGCTAAATTTCCAACTTTAACCTTATTTAATGAAAATTAAGAAAACTTAAACTTTAGCTAAACTTTAATGTATTAATTTTTTGAAACAAAGAAAATATACAATTAATGAAGTGCAAATACAATGAATATCAATAGAATTGATCAAATTCAAGTACATGAAAATTAATTAAGTTGGTCAATTTTAATTAATGTTTCTTTTTTTTTTTGAAAAAATAACATTTAAGATTTATAACTTTCACAAACTTAAATGTTTAATTTTTTTAATTTCCAAAACCTAATAAGGGTATAATTGTACATTCCTATTAAAAATAACACTACTTATAATAATGGGACTATATAATCGAGACACCTCAAAATAGAAACGTGGACTATATAATCGGATGGAGGGAGTAATATATAAATTAAAAATCAATCAGGATCGTAAAATTAATTAAATAGGTGGAGAAGATCTTTCCTTTTTCCTAAGACATATGCATGATGGTTTTAACATATGTATATTGAATTTGAGGATCTGTATATTTAATTTGAGTATCCGTAATGTCACGACCCCACATTAATATCCAATTAATGTGACGTGTGACTGACACGACTCAATCCCAATGAAGGATGGATTAAGGCGCGAACCGGAAATAAAGAAAAGAACTACTGTATTCCAGGATCGATATTTATTGTGAACTCGAATTCCAAACTGATTTCAAGTACTCACAATTGATGGAATAATAATAATACTCAAATGATTATCGAGTTATGGGACTTATCCAGAACAAAAGCTGAAATGTTGGACTTGTGATATAACTGAGTTACGGAAGCAAAAGAAAAACAACAACAACAACAACAACAACAACAACAACAACAACAATAATAATAATAATAATAATAATAATAATAATACAAGGTCATCTGAGCCTTGTACCAAAAAGAACTCCACTCTCAGCACTTCTCCCTTCCACACCAGCTCAACCTGCACATTTAAAAACAAACATGCAGGGCTGAGTACAAGGGTACTCAGTGAACACATTGCCAGAAAATATTTATGAACTGAAAACTCATTTTCTTGTCATGCATCTAAGTGAAAACACAAGGGTTTTATCTAAAAAGGCCCTATGTTTTACTAAATCATTTTCTATCTTTGAGCGCTCTTTTCTGTTGTATGATCATCCATATCCCACTGAAAGTCGAGGAATAGCTCCGCTCAGCCTTTTCCACGAACGTCGGGGAATAGCTCCGCTCAGGTTTTTCCCTCGAACGCTTAACATAACTAAATGCCGAAGAATAGCTCCGCTCAGCCTTTTCCATGCACATTTAGCATCGTCGATGTCTTAGTCAAGAATAGCTCCGCTCAGCCTTTCCCTCTTCCTAATATCACCGACCCAAGTGTACACTAACCTCGGTTAACACGCTAAGTTAGCACGAGGCCCGATCGATTTACGAGTTAGAAAGCCCCTTGCGAGCTAACTAAATACAGATAAAGATATCATACAAAATAAAACATTTTATGCATGACAATAATTTATTTGCATCAGAATAAATAACTGCGGGTGAGTAAAAACTCAAATCATTATTTGGACTAAGAGTCCGTTGAAAAGAAAGACCACCTTTCACCGAGATTTTAACACTTGAACTATAGCAAAAGTTCCTCATTGTACTTTATCTTGCACTAGACAGCTCGCCTTCATAGAATTAACATAAATCTGAGTACGTTGAACCAAATACGTTGTTTGGACTCAACATGAAATTGAAGGCCTATTAGGGTCTAGTATCCGTTCTAAATTTTCTCTTGCTTAAGGGTTAATCTTGACCCTAGTTTTTAACCATCTAAATACATACATCGACATCATTTAAGGTATTAAAAATACCTCAACATCCATCGCAAGTCGATTCTAAAAACAAGATCAACATTAAGCTTAGATTGAACAACATTCTGCACAACGATAAACTTTACAGAATTTTCTGTTTTGACTCGCTAGGGTACAGGGGACAAGCCATACACCGTTGGAAAGCCACGGAAGTCTAGTTTACGGCCAAATTTATGGAAACTCAAGATGATAACTAACGAAAAAGTTATGACCATTTTACTAGAAGGTGGCAGAACTGCAAGAATTTCTAAAAACAAACTCGTGACCTGACTTTGAAGATTTTTCATGATCGATTCAGGAAGAGTTACGGACTGAGCTATATACCATTAGAAAGCCACGGAAGTCTAGAATTTTTAAAACTTTACACTGGCTTAAGATGATAACAAATGAAAAGGATATACCCATTTTACTGAAAGGTGGCAGAACTGCCATGACTTCCTGAAAACAGAAACATGACTCAACTTTGTCGATTTTTCATAATTTACTCAGAACGAATTAGAGATTGAGACGTATACCATTGGAAAGACACTTAAGTCTAGTTTCCGGAAAAATTTACGGTGTCTCAATCCGACGTAGAACGAGGGAGTTATGCTCATTTTACCGAAGGGTGGCAAATCTGCCGACCCGCTCGCGCGAAATACGCGAACTCAAGCTAAACTTCACAAGCTTTCTATATGTTCGAAATCATGCATTTTAACACATCAAACCTCATCTCAAACATGCCTTTAAGTACTATTGAACCCATAAACATCTAACATATTTTGAACACAAAAGACACAACAACATGCTTCATAATATCTCAACAAATTTTGCAACATAAACCAACTCATTTCTACCATCTAACATGCTTCAAAAACTTAAGGCATGATTTCCAATTCAACATCAAATATATATATATATATATATATATATATATATATAACTTCATGGTTTTCAAAATACCTTTCAAAAAACAATGGAGAGAAGCTTTAGGAGGTTAAAGATGGTGGGATCAAGCTTTGATTATGGATGTCACTTCTACTCTCCTTCCCTCTTGAAAATGTGTAGAAAATGAAGTGAATGGAAGATGATAAAGGGTGGTGAAGGAGAAGCAAGGGAGAGTGGCTGTTTTGTCCCTCTTCTTCTCGAAAATCTTGTGGAGGAATTAGAAGGATTATGTTTGATAAACACTTTTTTTTTCCATAATATATATATAATATATATAATACCTATATATCTATATTTTTTTCCATTTTGGTTGACTTGGGGAAACAAAGAAACGTGAGGGTGGCATGGGAGAGGTATGGCCTCCCATGCCTTGGGAGTTGACCAAGAAATATCCGGTTAAAATACCGGTTGTTCGACTATCGTGATGTTTTTCATCTTCGAAAAAAATCCCGAACTAAACCGATATTGTTAAAATAATTCACTTACTTTAAAACAATAGTTTATTTGAAATTATTGATTTTTAAAACACCACTTTAAAATACTGGTTTTAATTTTTCGACCATTAAAACATCCGAACTAGAGAATATCTAATTCTCTTGGATTTTAAATCACCCTGTTTAAATTATCTGAATTTAAATACTAATGACTAGAGAATATCTGATTCTCCCAGTCCTGAAAATATTTATCGGAATATCTAATTC
Source organism: Perilla frutescens (assembly GCA_026008535.1). Lineage (NCBI taxonomy): Eukaryota > Viridiplantae > Streptophyta > Magnoliopsida > Lamiales > Lamiaceae > Perilla > Perilla frutescens. The sequence goes on along the minus strand of BRKX01000008.1, from coordinate 63,783,520 downwards.
ACGATAACCACACACCGCAAATTTAAAAGAATATGAATTGAATTTATCTGAAATTCCAATTCCGGCTTTCCATAACTGAAAAGGGGATTAAACCCTAACTGGAAAAATTAACCCACCTATGGGGATTAATTGACCTTGAATTTCATGTAACTTAACGGATACTTTCGACCCTAATCTGACTGGAAATTACTATATTAAATAGTAATTTCAACAATTAACTGTAATTAAGCAGTAATTATTTTACAGGGTATTACATTCCACCCCCCTTCAAATAAATTTTGTCCCGAAATTTACATACCTTAGAGAAACAATTCTGGGTATTTTGCTTTCATCTTATCCTCAAGTTCCCATGTCGCTTCTTCCTGACCATGGTGACTCCATAGGATCTTAACTAGAGGAATAGACTTGTTCCTCAACTCCTGGACTTTTCAATCCAACACAGCTTCTGGTCTCTCTTCATAAGTTAGATCTGGTTCTAACTCAATCTCATTGTGCTGAATCACATGTTTGGGATCATACACGTATTTCCTTAACTGAGAAACATGAAATACGTTATGAACATTACAAAAACTGGGTGGTAATGCCAATCTATACGCCACTGTACCTATCCGCTCAAGGATCTCGTAAGGTCCTATAAAACGTGGTCGTAACTTTCCTTTTACGCCGAATCTTATTATCCCATTGGAAGGAGATACTTTCAGAAAAACCTTGTCTCCTACTACAAATTGTAAATCTGTACGGTGATTATCCGCATACGACTTCTGCCGACTCTGGGCTTCTTGAATCCTCTGACGGATTTTTCTGACAATTTCAATCATTTCTGACACTGAGTCTGGCCCAAGAATCCTTCGTTCACCCACTTCATCCCAATAAAGTGGTGATCGACACTTTCGACCATACAACGCTTCGTATGGCGCCATATTGATGGTTGCTTGATAACTATTGTTATAGGCGAACTCAATCAACGCTAATATTTCCTCCCAACTTTCACCTCTGTCTAGGACCACTGTTCTAAACATGTCCTCTAATGTTTGGATCGTCCTTTCGGATTGTCCATTTGTTTGTGGGTGAAACACTGTACTGAAATTGAATTGAGTTCCCAACTCCTTCTGTAAACTAGTCCAAAATCTTGAGGTAAACTTTGAATCTCTGTCCGATGTTATCGACACTGGAACACCATGAAGGCGTACAATCTCTCTAACATAAATCTGAGCTAGCTTATTCGATCCATCCGTAACTCGGATCGAAAGGAAATGAGCTGACTTTGTGAGCCTATCAATAATGACCCATATGGCCGTATTCCCTCGTCTTGACCTGGGTAGGCCTGTCACAAAATCCATCGCTATGTGTTCCGACTTCCACTCAGGAATCTCTAACGGTTGTAGCGCACCGTAAGGCCTTTGGTGCAATGCCTTAACTTGTTGACATGACAAGCATCGCTCAACATAGGAAGCTACGTCCCGTTTCATTCCTTCCCACCAGAATTTCTGCTTCAAATCCTGATACATTTTCGTACTTCCCGGGTGTGCTGTATACGGAGTATCATAAGCCTCGCTCATGATCTCATTTCTGAGCTCAACACAGGGAGGAACACATATCCTATCTTCATAAAGGATAGCATTATCTGATGCTTCCTTGAAGCTTTATGTTTTTCCCGATCTAATCTTCAAGCGCATCTCTTTCATGGTTTGATCTTTTCTCTGTGCCTCAATTATCTTTTCTCGGAGATCTGGTACAGCTACTAATGTTGCCACACGACATACAATCATCTCAGGTGGGTAAACTACCTCTAGCTGTAAGCTTTCAAAATCCCTGATAAGTTTCTCCTCCTGAGCGGGGAGAAAACCCAACCTACTTGTTTTACGACTCAAGGCATCCGCTACCACATTAGCCTTGCCTGGGTGGTAATTGATTCTACAGTCGTAGTCCTTTACTAATTCGAGCCATCTACGCTGTCTCATATTCAAATCCTTCTGCTTGAAAAAATACTTTAGACTCTTGTGATCTGTGAAAATCTCACACCTAACTCCGTATAGGTGGTGTCTCCAGATTTTCAAGGCATGCCCTATTGCTGCCAACTCTAAGTCATGCGTAGGATAATTCAACTCATGAATTCTTAACTGTCTGGACGCATACGCTATGACTCTGCCTTCCTGCATTAGGACACATCCTAATCCATTCTTCGAAGCATCCGTGTAGATCACAAATTCTTTACCACTGACTGGGATAGCTAACACTGGAGTAGTGGTTAATCTCTTCTTAAGCTCCTGGAAGCTGGCTTCACATTCTTCTGACCACTGGTACTTGATTCCATTCCTTAGCAATTGTGTCATTGGCCTAGCTATCTTGGAGAATCCTTCTATGAATCTCCTATAGTATCCAGCTAATCCCAAGAAACTTCTGATTTCATTAGGAGTAGTTGGAGACTTCCACTCTTGTACTGCCTCTACTTTAAAGGGGTCCACTTTGATGCCTTCTTCTGACACAATGTGTCCAAGGAATATTACTTCCTTTAGCCAAAATTCACACTTGCTGAACTTAGCGTAAAGTCGCTCATTTCTGAGTGTCTCTAACACTGTCCTCAGATGCTCTGCATGATCTGATTCATTCTTAGAATAGATGAGAATATCATCTATGAACACAAGGACAAATTGATCCAAAAATGGATGAAATACTCTATTCATGAGGTCCATGAATACTGCTGGGGCATTTGTCAATCCGAACGGCATTACCGTAAACTCGTAATGACCATACCGGGTACGAAAAACTGTCTTGGGTATATCTTCTGACTTGATCTTTAACTGATGATACCTAGAACTTAGGTCAATCTTTGAGAACACGCTCGCTCTTTTGAGCTGATCAAACAGATCATCTATCCTAGGCAAAGGATACTTGTTCTTCAACGTCAGCTTATTCAGCTCACGGTAATCTATACACATCCTCAATGTGCCATCTTTCTTCTTCACAAATAGGACTGGTGCTCCCCATGGTGACGCACTAGGTCAGATGAAACCTAGGTCCAATAATTCCTGAAGCTGAATCTTGAGCTCTTGCAACTCTTTTAGGGCCATCCTGTACGGAGCTTTTGAAATCGGAGCTGCTCCTGGTTCCAAATCTATTACAAACTCGACCTGCCGGTTCGGAGGCAATCCTGGCAATTCTTCTGGAAAAACATCTGCAAACTCTTGCACAACTGGAACATTTTCCATTGCCCTCTCTATATCATCTATCTTGTTTAGATAAACCAGAAAAGCTTGATTTCCTCTCTTGATCATCTTCTTAGCCTGCAGCGCTGAAATCATTGGAGTGAACTTTCCCATCTCTATGCCGTGAAAACTTTTTGGCTCTTCTCCTAGAACTTGGAATGATATCTTCCTTTTGCTGCATAGGATCGTGGCATGATTTTCTGACAACCAATCCATTCCTAGGATTACGTCGGTATCCCACATCGGTAGGACACTAAGATTATCAGCCTTAATCCTAGTTGTTCCCAAGTCTATTTCTATGTTCGAGCAAAAATGAGTCGTAGTCATGGTTCCACCAGTTGGTGTTAAAATCTTTTTCTTATGACTAGCTCGTTCAGTTTTAAGCTCTAACTTATCACAGCATGCTGATGAAATAAAGAAGTGCGATGCTCCAATATCAAATAAAATAACTAAAGGCATGCCATGAAGTTTGCCCATACTTGCAAGATTACCTTTCTGCTTTCCTTTCCCGGAGGAACTAGGGTTCATTGCATAAGACCTGGGATTTCCTTGCTGCATCTGCCTCTGCTGTTGCTTCTGATATTGTTGTTGCTGGGGTTGCTGACTTTGTTGCCCCGATGCCTGCAAGGCCTTAAGTTGCTGAGGGTTCCGTCTTTGTTGTGCCTTCGGGCAATTTCTTGCATAGTGACCCTCCTGGCCACAGTTATAGCAACCCGTGTTGCCAGCCTGACACATGCCCTGGTGGCTTTTGTTGCACCTTGGGCATAGAGGAATGTTGGGTTGTGATGGTACAGTTCTTTCCTGAGCAGGGGCACCCTGCTGGCCCTGCTGCCTATTTCCCTGCCAAAGCTTTCTGTAGCCTTGGTTCTTGTTCTGGTTACCTCCATCATTCCACTTTCTCTTCCCTTGGAAACTCTGTGATGGAGTTCTGGCTGGTGCTGGTGCTGAAGTAGGTACTGGAGCTGATACTAGGGCCTTTCTTTCTTCAGGCATTACTGCCTCGATGTCCAATGCCCTATTCAACGACTCGACATAGGTTAGGTCTTCCCGACTTGCCAAAGACATGGCAATCTCATGCCTCAGTCCTGATCTGAACTTAGATGCCATCTTCTCATCAGTATCTACCTGAAGAGGTGCATACCGTGATAACTCATAGAATACTCGCTCGTACTCTGTGACGGACATCTTCCCTTGTTTAAGAGTATGAAACTCTGCTTCCTTCTTGACTCTGAACGTCTTAGGAATGTATTTGTCGTAAAATCTAGTTTTGAACTGATCTCATGTGTAAGCATCAAGCTGCTCCAGAGTCATGGTCCTCCTTCTAGACTCCCACCAGAAATCTACAGATCTGGTTAACTGGAATGCTACATAGGAGAGTCGCTCCTGGTTATCACAGCGGAGGAAATTAAAATTCCGCTCCATCGCTCGGATCCACGCCTCAGCATCGGCCGGGGTTCCTGCTCCATCAAATGATGGAGGGTTCTGTCACAGAAATAGCTCCTCAATTCTGCGTTGTGGAGGTGGGGGAGGTGTCTGCTCTCTTTGCTCCTCGTGTCCTTCTTGTTGTTCTTCTTCCACTCTTTCCTGTCTTCCTTGCCTTGGAGGTCTCCCTCTAGGCCTATTCTGTCTTACGGGATTCACATTCACATTTCTTCCTCGTGCTGCTCTGGGTGGTACCATTCTGCACATTATAATTTCAATTTATAATTAATAATTAGGCCACTGTCCACAACTGTATAATAACTCATGCTTTAACTGATCCTTATCATATCTTGAGCATGCAAAAAGCGTTGAAACTCTGAAGCATAATCAACACCCCTTCTAGTCTTATATATATACATTAGGAAAATCGTCTCCAATGAGGTCTTACAAGTACATTTCCTAATGCATGGGTTCTACAAAAACCAGCCATGCCTGGACGACAGAATGCTTACAATCTACGCATTCCTGTCTCAAAAGGTGGGAATACCTAAGTCCCAAGAATGGTCCTCTGGGAAACACATTCAACTACCGAAATATACATAACAAAATAGATAGTCGTCCTGATACAAATACACTATTATAGCACAAAAGCTAAACTAGTCAGACAAGCTACTGGCCGACCGACTATCTTGGATCCTCTGAGGGCCATCTCTCTCCTCTGGCTGTGAATCCTCCGAGGGATCCTCCACTGACTCCTCCCCAACTGCCAGTACTAGACGACCTACACCTCCTGCACCTCTCTCCTCAGCTCTCTGGCAGCGCACCTCGTGCACAACCTCTATGGTCCTCTCCGGAGAACCCATCACTGTCTGGCGCTTCTTGGGAGGAAGCTCATCATCTGCATCTCTCGAGACTGCTCGCCTCACTCGGGAAGGTCTAGCCTCATCATCATTCCTGCATCCCTGATGTGGCAGGAGATCAGCATCCACCTGTATTACTGGCTCCGAAGGTGGTGCTACCCGTGCTGTGAAAACGGGAGGAACAAGACGGTCATAAACTCCCCTGGGTGGCTCATCCCTGAGAAGATAGCTGTGCATCTGAGCATATGTGCCTGGAGAAGGTACACCCTGAGTAAGGTACTGATGCATGAGTAGGGCGATAAACTCAGGCAAATTCACCATCAGCTCAAAAGTCTTAGAGTGTTGGCATATGTAAAAGTATGAGGCCTCTGTCGCCCATCCACGCCACAACTGTGGAAGCACTCTAAGCAGACGATGGATACCCTCCACATCACTGAGCCTCGCATGCAACCATAGCTCATGGTAGCATGACAAGAACCCTGCTAAGGTCTCCCCACTCTCTGGCTCACAGGTCCTGAACCAAATGGTATACTGTGCTACAGATATCGGATGGGGTACACTCTTCTGTACCGTACATCTCATGCCTGCCATCTAAAATATAAAGAAGGATTCTCATGAGAAACTCATTCATATAGACACATCTGAACACACACATACAATGACACTATGACTCCCTAACCGAAAGAAAAGAATAGAAGAAAAATTTCCACAGTCAACTTCGCACTGAAATGAGTTCTTACTGATAAACTCCTTGACTTAGAACATTTCTAAGTCCAATTTCGAGACGCTCACTTGATTATTCTTAACTCCTTTAAACATTCCCGACCAACTCTCGAAACACCTATGGAAAAATCTTAAACTCTTAAACTCTATTTCAAGGCGCTAACTTGAATTAGAAAACTTCTGGCTACTTTTCAAGTTTCTAACTTGAAAACTCTGAATATACTATTTGAGACGCTGACTCAAATACTGAAGTTTTACCTCGAGACGCTAACTCGAGATAAAACTTTTGAGGTTACCCTTTTTGAGATGCTGACTCGAAAAGTAAGATTTCTGAAGGATCTAGTTTGAGGTGCTGACTCGAACTAAAATTTTCAAGATTATATCTTGAAGATTCTTGGACCAATTTATTTTGAGATGCCGACTCAAAATAAATTCGGCTCGAGGTTTCGAAACTCTAATTCGCAAACCTTACTGAAATGAGGACTTGATGCATCAGCTACTGGAACTGGAATTCCTGATCATCACGCCTCCTGAAACTGGATCTGCTTCTGAAACTTGTCTTTTTTCCTTCAAGTTCTTGGACTTGCTGAATTTCTTCATCAGGTTCAACTGACTAAGTCTTTACTTAAATAAAAGCCAACTTAAAGGGAACTAAGGCAATCTAGATTCATCTAAATTCCTCTATGTTCTCTGAGGCTTAAATTCATGAAACATCCTGACTTATCTAAAGTCCGATCGTGCAAAAGCCCGACTTATCTAAAGTCTGACTCAATTGAACTTTGCAATTATCTAAACTGCATTACTGACATCTGGAAACCTCGGGTGCCTGCTTAAACTGTTACATTGTGAGCTTGCCTCAACAAATAAAAATCATCGAAACTCTTTTTAAACATAAAAGGGCTTTCAAAAACTCTTTCTGATGCAAAACTTTTGCCAATATCTGATTGGTCTTAAAACTTTTGCCAATATCTGATTGGTCTTAAAACTTTTGCCAATATCTGATTGGTCTTACCATACCATTATCTGAATGGTCTTACTGAAATTTTTTATAAAATCGCCACTTCTGGAAGGCCTGATCTGAATGATTTTATAAAAATTTTGCCAATATCTGGATGGCTTGATCTGAATACTCTTATAAAAATCTCACCATTATCTAAATGGCTTAACTGAAAATTTTTATAACTTTGCTATTATCTGAATAGCCTGAACTGAAAGATTTTCATAATCTCGCCATTATCTGAATGGCCTGAACTGAAAGATTTTCAAAATCTTGCCATTATCTGAATGGCCTGCTTGAATACTATAATTTTGACAATCACATACCTTTCTTTCTTTGGTTGAGACTGAGGTGAGGGAGTGCTGAGAGTTGTTAACTGATCACTGAACAGTCTAAGGAACCTTCTTAGACTTAACTGAAAGAACTTAGAGCTCAGAGCAAAAATGCTCTGATACCACTCTGTCACGACCCCACATTAATATCCAATTAATGTGACATGTGACTGGCCCGACTCGATCCCAATGAAGGATGGATCAAGGCACGAACCGAAAATAAAGAAAAGAACTACTGTATTCTAGGACCGATATTTGCTGTGAACTCGAATTCCAAACTGATTTCAAGTACTCACAATTGACTAAATAATAATAATAATAATAATACTCAAATGATTATCGAGTTATGGGACTTATCCAGAACAAAAGCTGAAATGTTGGACTTGTGATATAATTGAGTTGCGGAAGCAAAAGAAAGATAATAATAATAATAATAATAATAATAATAATAATAATAATAATAATAATACAAGGTCATCTGAGCCTTGTACCAAAAAGAACTCCACTCTTAGCACTTCTCCCTTCCACACCAGCTCAACCTGCACATTTCAAAACAAATATGCAGGGCTGAGTACAAGGGTACTCAGTGAACACATTGCCAGAAAATATTTATGAACTGAAAACTCATTTTCTTGTCATGCATCTGAGTGAAAACACAGAGGTTTTATCTAAAAAGGCCATATGTTTTACTAAATCATTTTCTATCTTTGAGCGCTCTTTTCTGTTGTATGATCATCCATATCCCACTGAAAGTCGAAGAATAGCTCCGCTCAGCCTTTTCCACGAACGTCGGGGAATAGCTCCGCTCAGCCTTTTTCCTCGAATGCTTAACATAAATAAATGCCGAAGAATAGCTCTACTCTGCCTTTTCCACGCACATTTAGTATCGTCGATGTCTTAGTCAGGAATAGCTCCGCTCAGCCTTTCCCTCTTCCTAATATCACCGACCCAAGTGTACACTAACCTCGGTTAACACGCTAAGTTAGCACGAGGCCCGATCGATTTACGAGTTAGAAAGCCCCTTGCGAGCTAACTAAATACAGATAAGGATATCATACAAAATAAAAAATTTTATGCATGACAATAATTTATTTGCATCAGAATAAATAACTGCGGGTGAGTAAAAACTCAAATCATTATTTGGACTAAGAGTCCGTTGAAAAGAAAGCCCACCTTTCACCGAGTTTTTAACACTTGAACTGTAGCAAAAGTTCCTCCTTGTACTTTATCTTGCACTGGACAGCTCGCCTTCATAGAGTTAACATAAATCTGAGTACGTTGAACCAAATACGTTGTTTGGACTCAACATGAAATTGAAGGCCTATTAGGGTCTAGTATCCGTTCTAAATTTTCTCTTGCTTAAGGGTTAATCTTGACCCTAGTTTTTAACCATCTAAATACATACATCGACATCATTTAAGATATTAAAAATACCTCAACATCCATCGCAAGTCGATTCTAAAAACAAGATCAACATTAAGCTTAGATTGAACAACATTCTGCACAACGATAAACTTTGTAGAATTTTCTGTTTTGACTTGCTAGGGTGCAGAGGACAAGCCATACACCGTTGGAAAGCCACAGAAGTCTAGTTTACGGCCAAATTTATGGTGACTCAAGATGATAACTAATGAAAAAGTTATGACCATTTTACTAGAAGGTGGCAGAACTGCCAGAATTTCTAAAAACAAACTCGTGACCTGACTTTGTGAAGATTTTTCACGATCGATTCAGGAAGAGTTACGGACTAAGCTATATACCATTAGAAATCCACGGAAGTCTAGAATTTTTAAAAATTTACAGTGGCTTAAGATGATAACAAATGAAACGGATATACCCATTTTACTGAAAGGTGGCAGAACTGCCATGACTTCCTGAAAACAGAAACTTGACTCAACTTTGTCAATTTTTCATAATTTACTCAGAACGAATTTTACCGAAGGGTGGAAAATCTGCCGACCCGCTCGCGTGAAATACGCGAACTCAAGCCAAACTTCACAAGCTTTCTATATGTTCGAAATCATGCATTTTAACACATTAAACCTCATCTCAAACATGCCTTTATGTACTATTGAACCCATAAACATCTAACATACTTTGAACACAAAAGACACAACAACATGCTTCATAATATCTCAACAAATTTTGCAACATAAACCAACTCATTTCTACCATCTAACATGCTTGAAAAACTTAAGGCATGATTTCCAATTCAACATCAAACCTATATATAAATATATATATAACTTCATGGTTTTCAAAATACCTTTCAAAAAATAATGGAGAGAAGCTTTAGGAGGTTGAAGATGGTGGGATCAAGCTTTGATTATGGATGTCACTTCTACTCTCCTTCCCTCTTGAAAATGTGTAGAAAATGAAGTGAATGGAAGATGATAAAGGGTGGTGAAGGAGAAACAAGGGAGAGTGGCTGTTTTGTCCCTCTTCTTCTCGAAAATCTTGTGGAGGAATTAGAAGGATTATGTTTGATAAACACTTTTTTTTTCCATAATATATATATAATATATATAATACCTATATATCTATATTTTTTTCCATTTTGGTTGACTTGGGGAAACAAAGAAACGTGAGGGTGGCATGGGAGAGGTATGGCCTCCCATGCCTTGGGAGTTAACCAAGAAATATCCGGTTAAAATACCGGTTGTTCGACTATCGTGATATTTTTCATCTTCGAAAAAAATCCCGAACTAAACCGATATTGTTAAAATAATTCACTTACTTTAAAACAATAGTTTATTTGAAATTATTGATTTTTAAAACACCACTTTGAAATACTGGTTTTAATTTTTCGACCATTAAAACATCCGAACTAGAGAATATCTAATTCTCTTGGATTTTAAATCACCCTGTTTAAATTATCTGAATTTAAACACTAATGACTAGAGAATATCTGATTCTCCCAATCCTGAAAATATTTATCGGAATATCTAATTCACGATAACCACACACCGCAAATTTAAAAGAATATGAATTGAATTTATCTGAAATTCCAATTCCGGCTTTCCATAAGTGAAAAGGGGATTAAACCCTAACTGGAAAAATTAACCCACCTACGGGGATTAATTGATCTTGAATTCCATGAAACTTAACGTATACTTTCGACCCTAATCTGGCTGGAAATTACTATACTAAATAGTAATTTCAACAATTAACTGTAATTAAGCAGTAATTATTTTACGGGGTATTACACGTAAGTTGAAGTTTAATCATTATATATTTTTTAACATATATTAAAAAATTGAGACCTTAATTTTTTAATTTGCAAAATTGTCATAGTCATTTTTTAATTGTAAAAAATTAAATAGTATCGTGAATGTTGATTTAAGCATCCGTGTGTTGAATTTTAACACTGCATTTTCAAAAATAACTTATAAAATTGTCATCTCCTTTCCAGTTTATTGAATATAATCATCACATTGGATGGTTAAGCTTTATCTCTAATTTCCACATTAGGGATATGTATGCACAGTAACTCTCATCGAAATGGATAGATAGATTGATAAACATCTCAGCCTTACAATATGCAATATTCTTACCAGAAGTAGATTTCTTCCCACGATGTCCCTAGCTAGTACTCTTTACATTCCTTTACTTATTACTTTGATTTAATTTATTGAATTGTGGTAAGGTGTAGGTCTTGTGTGCACTAGGTGCACATCAGACTTACGGTCAATGCGTTTATTCGGTCAATGCATTGACTAAAAAATTCATCAAAAAATTAGTATCAATCGTAACATTAAAAAATATTACTTGCATCATTAAAAAGCATCGACCATAAAAATAAAATAAAGAAAAAAGTTGTCAAAATTAGTATCAATCGTAACAATAAAAAATATCACTTAAAATTTTAAAAGTATCACTTGTATCATTAAAAAAATCACATATTTTGAAGATCTTTTTAGTCAACCCGTTAACTGTCTGATGTATATATTTTATATAAGAGAATTTACGTTTTCGTAATTCTATGCTATATTTATATTGTACTATCCATCAAGGCCGCATCTATATATTATATGAAAACAGAATAATAGGGATAATTATGACATTTCACAATTTATTGCATTTTCTGAAAAAAAAATTATTCAGGCAGCGCATCGGTATTTTCTGAAAAGAAAAAATTATTCAACCAAAGCATCTGTTTAAGAGTGGAACGCGTTACGCATCTGTTAAAGAGTTGGATTATATTTTGAAAATCTATTCACTCATCATTCTTCTGCCTCCTTAATTAGATTCTAGGACATTTTTGCCCAATTCTTCATCTCAATTTCTATACTTTCTTGCGACCCTACTAAATTATTGCGTTTATACCTTGAAAAGCCGAATATAAAATGGAAAATGTGAAGGTTGCGGGGTGAATTTTCACTATTTATCATATATGACGTTGCTGATGACACGGTCTCTGGTTCGCCAAGAATTTGCGCAGATTTCTGGTAATTTTCACCTTGACTCTGTGAGGTTATAAAATACAGTGCTCCAACATTGTTGTTGTTTGTTACTTGTCTTTTAATTTTCTGGGACTGATGTTTGGTTTATGGCAAGCTAATATTTTAAGTATACCCGCTCTTCATAAGTCGAAGCAGGGTTGTTTTATTTTTCTTCAAATATTTCATTCGAGGTAAGATGGACGATTAAGATCGAAATATTCAACAGCCATCTCCGTTAAACATACGATCAAGTTTCTTTTGGGAGAATTTTCTAGAGCTAGAGGGGAGAGAAAGAGACTAATTTGCCAATATTTACTGAAATTATTCACAATTTCAAATATTCAGTAATGGAGATGTGCTTAACCAAATTACTCTTAACAAGAAAAAAACAAAACGCAACGGAGCGTTTTAGGCCGAGAGAAAGGTAGATTTGAAAATGTAATTCAGAGAGCTTTTTAATCTCTGCAAATCTCGCGGGGTGAAAGGGGAGATGATTCAGAATATAATCTGATATGTGCATTCCAACCATTAACTTCAGTCAGAAAATAACTAGTCACGCTTATGAATTGGGGTTATCTACAATTTTTTAATAATTTTTTTTATCGTCCTTTTGTTTCACATACAAATGAACAGACTGCAACACTGAGAATTTTGTTGTTTTAGCAATGCGCAGATGGTTACAAATAATTATAAAGCTGAATACCTTCAATCCATAGATTTGCACTTTGTTTTCATTTGATTTACCGGCTTCTATTATTCGTGTTTGTTTATTTGAATGAAATGTGTATTTATTTATGAATTCTAATGTTATATGTTTAATTTTACAATAGCTGATGTTGCCAATGAGTCTATATCTTATACTATTACTTTGTTACTTTTTATGCACATGGAAATGACATGTCAGGAGTGAAGATTCAACTATAGCTGCCAGAGAGAGTTGGCATATCAAGAGCAAAGATCTAACTATAGATGCAAGAGAGGGATAGAATATCACGATTGTAAATAGTTTTCAGACCATTTTCCCGATAATATTGGTGGTGGCAAGAGGAAAGGTTTGCCTGATTCTTTTTATATTATGTTAATGGTTTATCTTGCATTTGTATTGAATGCTGACATTTGTCTTTCTACAATTAAAATAGGTGTTTTCTTTGTGAATTCAGAGCCAGATTATTCCAAAAATGTGTTGCTTGGTGTTTCTGTTTCTCTACAATGTGGTTTTAATTATTTTAAATCTACTTTAAGTTTAAGACTATTGAATTGAATCATTGTGATAAGGCCAGCAGCTTTTGAGTTACATTTATTTTAATAATCTACTTTCTATCGTTCAAATAAATATTTGGAAATGGAGAGGTTGTAAATAATAATTGTGTAATTTGAACTATGGGGATGTTATAAGCTTTTACAGTAGGTTCTTTTGCTTTGTTGTTTAATGCAGCCCTTTTTAATAACAATCGTCTGACTTATGGATTGTGCTAATAGCATCATTCAGATTTGGAAAGATTGTGACTATGTTCACTGTTTATGAACCAACTTTTAGATGAGGATAATCTGAAAATTTTGAAATTTGTGTCCATACATGTATTCTCTGTACTTGGCAAACTTCAACTGCCGATATCTGGCATGCGATTTGCATAACTGTTAGATCAAATATTAAAGTGGGTCAAGTGTTCAGCCAGTGGCAGTGATTTTGAAATTTTGCAGACTCATGCAAGATGCTTAAATGTCATACTTCATTCAAAGTCTTTTAAAAATCAAGTCTAAATTACAAACTCATTCAAAGTGGTTAATTACTTGACAATTAATCCCATCTTTATTTGCTCATGTTTGTGGTGTTCTGGTGAGAGATGTGATTGAATAAGGAGATTAATATGTGATATTTTGTTGAATTTTGTAACGTAATGAACGTCGTGCGATGCACGGGCGTAATGCACTAGTTAACATAATATGAGGATTGAAGCGAAATATTAAAATAAACATTATATCTTAATACTTGGGTGGTATTTTAAAAAAAAAATCCTTATTTTTAAGATAAGATGATTGATTTATGAGGATGATATATATTTCGGTTGCTCTTGTTATTTTTAACGTTGTAAATTAATTATATTGTACTTTTCCATATACTGGTAACATGATTAAGGTTTTAAGTGAGTCGAGTTGAGCACGAATATGCATTTATTCAAGTTTGTTTAAAATTGTAATGAGCTTTAAAATTTATGTTTGAACTTTTTTGATTGCATATACGACTTAATAGTTTACTCTTTTTATGCATGCTTGCTCTATTTACTTATTGAGCTCAAGTTCGAATCCAACTTTAAATCCTATAAGAAATAAAATTATATTCATACTTGTTTGATATGATTATATATCAAATCGAACTCAAATCAACTTTTAACAAACAAACACGAGTTGAGTATCGAACTATTTTGTTTAATTTTCAGCCCCAAGCATGAATAATAATATCTCGCCATCAATGCATAAAAGCTAGTATTTAGTAGAGTTAAAAGCTAATTTATGAGATAATAATTACTCAAAAAAATTACTAATTGGGCCGGTGAACAATTAAAGGCGGTCACCTGTCGGCGGCCATTTTGAATCTCTCGTCGGAGTTGTGACTATAGTATTTGGCGATGACATCAATGTATTATGGAGGTAATGCAAAAGTTTAGAGAGAGAATGGTGAGAAAATAAAAAATAAAAATAAAAATTTAAAGAGAGAATGGTGAGGAGTGATGCATGAATTGTGGATTGTTTCTTGAATGAAAGATTAAGAGAGAGAAACAAATGTGATACGAATAAAATCTAGGGAAATGAGGAGTTTCAGGAAATTCTTAGCCACACTAACACACACTGCCCACATCACATCGTTCAAGGAGAATCGAGCGAAAGAAGACGGAACTGACTGGTGAACAGTTCCTGGTGAAGAAGGAAGTCTAAAATATCAGTTCTTGATATTCTCTCTCTCTCTCTCTCTCTCTCTCTCTTACTTCTGATTTATTCTTCATCTTCTTTACTCATCGAAGTGACGTGGGCAGTGTGTGTTAGTTCGACTTGCGTACATAAATTAAACGTGGTCATCATTCGTTACAAAGCATGGTGTTGTGAATTGTTCCCGTTCAAGATGCTAAGAAATATATTTCCGGTTGAAGTAACCAAAGATTTGTGCTAGAAATAAATTGCCTGAGTTTTTGTAACACGCTTATTAGTTCCACGTCTAATTTTTCTTATTCTAGTAATTTAATTTTTTATATAAATCGTGTTGCTGTTTATTTGTCTTTGGTTAGGTTTAGTTGGGCTCCACGGCAAGCTAATTATGTTTCTCACCAAGCTTAGCTTGCTTTCAGATTTCATACATCTCCTGTTTTGCTTAGGTCTCGCTGGACTTGTCTTCATTTTCTCGTTTAGGCAAATATAAGCATTATGAAAATAATTTGATTTTTTTTTTCAAATATTAGATGTCTCTTGATTAAGACATATATATTTTTATTTTTTTTCAAATTTCTAAAACTTTTAAGATGTTTATATCAATAAAAAATAATAATTATATTATATTTCTTAAATAGTTCAAATCTACTTTTTTAATGGAAATAATAAAGTGGTCATCAATAATATATTTAAAATATTTAACTTCAATAATTTATTTAATCTCAATTTTCATATATAGTACACTTCACTCTATTGAATTCTAAAACTTTTAAAGATGTTTATATCAATAATAAAAATTAATTATATTATATTTCTTAAATCGTTCAAATCTACTTTTTTTAATGAAAATAATAAAGTGGTCATCAATAATATATTTAAAATATTTAACTTCAACTATTTATTTAAGATAAAAACTTGTATGAGACTGTCTAAGGAGTCGCTTACGTTAGACGGGTCAAATAAAATCCAAATCCGCACAAAACCCGTCCCAAAATCCATTTTCACGCCTAGATGCGTGTCTTACACACGCCCCCACGCACAGCCACTGGAGTATCACTAGGTATAAAGTAAAATATCACTAGGTATAAAGTAAAGTATCACTATGTGTGAAGTATCACTAACTGTGAAGTGAAGTATCATTAACTATGAAACGAAGTATCATTAGATATAAATTTGGCGAAATATCATTAACTATTAAGTGAAGTATCATTAGATATATATCTGGCGAGTATCATTAACTGTCTGTGAAGTATCATTAATTATGAGATGAAGTATCATTAACTCGGAAGTGGAGTATAATATGATATTATTGATGACTAAACATTAATTATCAAATCCAGAATAGATATGTCATTAACTATTGAGTGGAGTATCATTAACTCAAGTATTATTATATATGAGTGAAGTATCATTAACTCACATGTGAGTATCATTATTTATGGGGTGAAGTATCATCACCTATGGAGTGAAGTTTCATTACTATGGAAAAAGTATCACTAATTACAAAAGAAAGTATCACTAATTAGAAAGAAAAGTGTCAGTTTAAAACATAATCTCAAATTGAGAATCGGGTCTATGAATACAATAAAAACTCATTCTTGAGTAAAAAAAAATATTTCATTATCATAGAGAAAAATATTATTGATTATAAAATAAAGTATCACTAGTTACAAAAGAAAGTAACACTAATTACAAATAAAAGTATCACTAAAAATCTTCAACACGGTCTCGATCTTGTGCTGCTGCATGTACCTCTGCACGCAATTCAAATCCCCAATTTCAAATAAAAAAAATCAAAATTAGATTCGTTATTGCAGTCACAACGCATACAAACAAATCAATAATAATTCATCGAAACACAGAAAATAAATCCAAAAAAATGCAACGTAACTGACTTCTTCGCCCTCTCCGCAATCCCTAAGAACTCGTGCGTCCGATCCCTAATCGAAGCATTGCTCTTCACCGACATTTTTTCCGATCAAATTGTCGACAAATCAATAGCATAAATGCTTTAACGAATTAACCTCCAAACTAAAAAATAAGGATATTTACGAGCTTATGATTTAGGCACATTTACACACACATATATAGATACACGTGTATCTATACATTCTGCAAAACAGAGAATAGATTTCCTCACACCTTAAGAAGCGTACCTTTAACAAAGATTAGCCAAGTTTGATTTCAATTGGAACAGTCGCCTCTGCTGCCGCCGCGATCATCCAGTCGTTTGAGGACTTCTTGGAGAGATGTTGCCTCCTTGTATGAAAATCCCAGAATTTGTCGAGTGGAAGAGTAGACAGAAAATGGAGAAGAATCTAGAAGGCGTTGTATTATTTGCTTCAGAGAAATCACACCACCATAAGCCATCTTTGCTCGATCCCTCACACACTCATGAATAAATCTGGATTGACGAAGGCTCCATCCAAATGGGAGTGAGAAGAAAAAGAGAATTGATGAGAGAGAGGGTATAGAATACATGCAGAATGTAGGGTTTGCTATTTAATTTTTTATAATTTTTCTCTTTTTATATTTTACAAATCTGGGTCGGATATAAAAATCTGTCTAATATAAGAGATCCGTTAGATGATCTAACAGGAATGTGGCCCTTTATCATCAATCATTAATTCTTAAACAAAAATCACTCTGCATATGTGTCGTAATCTAACATCACTAAATTTTCGTCATCCATGACAAACTATTTGTTTCCATCTGTATACATATGTGATGAGCATTATTATGAGGTAATTAAAATATGGAAAAAAAAATTAGCCATTTATTCAATTCATGTAATAGGAGACAACTCACATATTATGGAACAATGAACAAGCTAGCTAATTATTTTTGCTACCCTCAATATGCTCACTCTATCAAATCTATCAAATCAAGGGAAATTAACTGTTGAATAATATGTTTTTCCAGGAACCCAATTAGCTGGAATAACTTTGTCTGCATATACTGATCTTGATTGATCATCAAATAACTTAACTGAAAAAGGCCCTGTCATTCTTTCAGGTATATTAACTTTCCAAGTTTCTCCCCAATTACGTTGCATGACCAGCGTTTCTCCGCCCGACGGTGTTATTTCAATATACCCGATTTCACCGTCTCCGTTCACATTCTCCACTGTAAACGCTAGATAGTATGGGTTCGACCCCAAGTCAATCTTCAGTGCTATTTTTGACTTGTAGTAACATCCTACCCTACATATAATTAAAATTTGGAAGGTTTGTTACCTGACTATGAATTGCTTGAAATAGATATGGATTTTTACTAACATAAATATTGAATTAGCAAGGTATGTAAGTAATTAATGGGACTAATTGAGATCATGCATTGAGTTGTACTTTTATATTTGATACAGGGTTGGAAATTTTATTAGCACATCACCCAAATAAATAACCCAGTTAGAATGAATTTCAAATGATAACGGTTATTTTGAAAACAATCTTGATTAAATATATTAAAATATAATTATATTTCTTAATTGAATAGAATGAACCATAATTTGTAAGAGGTTATATGAACTTTGACACAATATATAATTAATCATGAATTTTGAAATATTGCAATTACAACAAGATTTTGTAATTTGTTGCAAGATAGACACAATTTGCAATAATATTAAAATTAAACACAATATTTCATACCGATCTTTATAGTATTAATGAAAATGAAATTGTGATTATGCTGTATATCTATAAAATTTTATAATATTTCATGTTCTATATTAGTTTTTTCGTTGGAAAACCTGGGGATGTCCATTTTTCCAAAAAAATAAAAAAAATAAATAAAAAAGTGTGTCATGATTGCAATATTTCATTCGCGTCTAATTAAATTGCAATCCGTGTTAAAATTCATATATTTTGTCATAATTGACCCTTTTAAAAATTAAACTAAAAATACAAAAAATTAAAAATGAAGAAAAGCTCAAAAGTTTAGAGTGAAACACAATAAAGCATAGTGGAAATCTCATGTTCAATTCGATTATACATGTGTGTGTGAGAGAGAGAGAGTTGCCTTGAATATTGAATGTTGATCTTTCCTGCCTGTCTTAAAGCATCACCTTCACCATTTTTTGCTAAATATCCAAAAGCTTTTCCACTTAAATCAAAGTGAAATGCTTCATCATTACATGAGCCTGGACACTCATCTGTAACTGTCACGGTGATAGGAGATCCTGAACAATGAGGATTTTCTGTGCATTTCACCTATATACGTGCACATATATATACATTTATATATATATATATATCAAATTTAATCATAATAATTAACTACATTTGTCTAAAATTCATATGTACCATTTTTTTTTATCATACCATATAACAACTCCCACAACCAGCACCAGATCTAAATATATTTTGATTTCCTGCAGAAATCATGCCGTAATATGGAAAATTTTCTACATCGTTTCCCAAACCGCAAGCTCCACCCACTACAACAAAAATAATATATATAATAATGTCAAATATAACAAGAAGTTAAATTAATATTTCGTCTTGTTTTTCCCTCCTCATGCATATATATATATATATATATATATATATATGTATGTATGTAGGATTTTGTTTAAATAGGTACTAGTCTTCGTGTGAGAATTAAGAATGGTGTTTATTTACTACTTCCTCCGTTTCGTTTTGTTTGTTGTTTTAGAGTTTTAATCTAAAATTAACAATTATTTTTTTGGACTAATATATCACTCTCTTTTATATATTACATAAAATCCTATTCACTTATATTTTTCTAGAAAGTGGAAAAAAATTTCTCTTTTCATATATTTGTAAGGTTAAATTTGAGAGAGATGGTGTCAAAATATATAAAACAAAAAATAATTTGAAACAAAAGAAAAAACCTAAAATAGCAAACAAATTGAAACAGAGGGAGCATGATTTTATAGCTTACTTTATTATATTTTAGTGCTCTTTTTTTTTTTTTTTAAATTTATAGCTTATCTTGTTGTATTTTAATGCTAGTGCTAATATCACTTACAATAAAGAAAGCTATAAAATCATAGTAAATAAGCACCATTCTTAGTTCTCACACAAAACACGGTACTCATTATAACCCACCCATATATATATATATATATATATATGTTTGTATAAAAATGATGTAGTATGTATTACCACTTCCCGATCCGTAGGGGCTACCATACCACGTTGCCACAGCTGGTGAGAAACCATCTCCAGCTAATGTACCATTGTCCGAAGACATGCAACAACATAAGTTGTTTAAGATAGACAAAATTGCTAAAATAATGAAACCACAATAGTTGCTAGAAATGAACATATTGTTAATTTGGTTGTTGCTAGAAACAATTGAACACGAGAAATGAGTTTTATTGCATGGCCTAGTACTGATCATGGCTAATCTTTTTATAGTGTCGTTAATGTAATTAGTTTACTTACCACAATAATTACAATTCTTCTTAATTATATCTTAATATATACTTGGGTTGGCATTTTAAAAATAATTTCCTTATTTAAGATAAGATTAATTATCAGTTTATGAAGATGATATGTATTAATTTTGTTTTCTTTTGTTATTTTTAGAGTTGAAATTTCCTGTCGCGCTTTTTCGTGTTTCACTATTAAATTTATGATTTTAATAATATTTTGTATTAAACAAAAATTAAACACAATACAAATTATAATAATCAACATTTTTCAACAAAAAAAAGAAGTATACAATTGTATTTTGAAAAAATCAATCATAATAACGAATTATTAATTGAAAACTGAAAATTAAATATTAGAAAATAATTATAAACCCTAATTGGGTGTGGTGATTCCTAAGAAACAATCATAAAATAAAACTAAATTAGAAAAAATAAAATTGAAGAAAAAAATACTAGAAAAACTCATAATTTGAAAATACAGCACTGAGTGTAACACAAAGAGTGCAACATGAAATTTCATGTGTTATTTTTAAGATTGAAAAGGAGCAAACGCAAATTAATTATATTGTACTTTTCCGGATGAAATCCTCTGCTAGACATTGTGCAATACTTGGTGCTACATAATTAAATTTATTAATTTTTCTTCAATTTATTGTGTTTTACTTTAATTTTACACTTCTTATTAGGGTTCATCCTACCCAATTAAGGTGTATAATTATTTTTTTTTATGAAATAATCAACTATTAATCAGAAAATGAAATTTATTACCGAAAAATTAATTATATACTCCAATTGGGTATGATGAACCATAAATATTATGTGTAAAATTAAAGTAATGCATAATAACTTGAAATTGAATTAAAAAATCGAAGAAAAATAATAAATTTAATTGTGTAGCACAAAGTGTAACAGATGATTTCATCCGGTACTTTTGAGCCCGAATATACATTTGTTCAAGCTTATTTAGATATTTAGCTTGTTTAATTATATAGCGAGTAGTTTGATATTTTTATACATGTTTACCTATTTTTACTTATCGAATTCGTGTTCAAGTCGAGTTTTAAATCCTTTCAAAAATAAAATTATGTTCAAACTTGTTTGATATGCTTATCGAATCGAGATCAAACGAGCTTTTAAAAAATGAATTCTAGTAGAGTATTGAACAATTTGATTTGATTTTTAGCCCTAAACATGAATATATCGCCTAATGACGGAATAACATGAATTCGGGAAAATTAGTATTTAGTAGAGTTAAAGGCTAATTTATGAGATAATAATTACTCAAAAAAATTACATTTCATTATTTTCTATATTACGAGAAATTGAGCTCCATTATATATATTATTTATATATACATTCTTTTTAATTCCGAACATAATAAAGGTCTTAAATGATTTTCCTATAAAAAAAAGGTCTTTAACAACTATAAAAGGTCTCTAATTAACAAGGACGCACCTCTCCTAGCTTTGGCCGCCCCGCAATGGTGGGGTGGCGAAGATGGCGGTCTAGAAAATGATGAAATGGCTATATAAAATTTTAGCAAGTACAATATGGTTGAGATGAAATGACAATGCATACTTGATTTGAAATTTACAAGAGACATTGTTTATGGTTTGAAATTATAGGGCACTGTTTTTATATTTATTAAGTATTAATAGTTTTATTAATATATTTTATTTTATTAAAAATAATACTAACGACCAGCCTAATTAAAATACTAGAACACTTTGTAAAAAAATTATAAATTGATGTACGTATGACATGAAAATGTCTCTATGAAAGCACCATGGTGTCAAAAACAAAATACTCAGCAAAAATTCTAGAGCATTCTATATGATGGAAGTCATAGACTTAATATAACACTTTATGATATAGCAAACTTTTGTGTAAAAGAGATGTATTATACGGGTACTGATACAATCTTTCCTCATCAACAACGGCTCCTTATGCCAATCTTTTCTCTTCCTTTTCATACAAGTTTATTATTTTTCTAATTAGGAAATTACCTTGTAGAATAGGTTTCTTCTTGTTAAGTTTGGTAGTTAGATTTTCTTTTCCTTTTGGAGACTTCTAGGGTTACGGGGATTGCTAGATATTCTTTATATATATGTGTTGCTTTTGTTCATTGAGAGTAGAAGAAGATTAATAAAAATTGCTTTCTCGTTCTCTCGACTTCTCCCTTAATTTTCTATCTCTAAAATTCTCACTTGATCTTGCTTCTAGCGTTCTTTTCTCTTCTTTTCTCTAACAAGTTGGAATTCTTGCACACTTAGACGTGCAATTCTGATTCGCCGTGGACGTAAGGCGTATCAGGTACTTTATAAGGTATTTATAATTCATTCTCTGATTCTGTAAGGAGATAGAAAGTTTTGAGAGAAAATGTGAAAACTAACATTAAGCCATTATCGATGACATGTTGGGAAAATCATGTGAAAGCAATCAAATTTCAAGCTTCAAAGGTCAGAGAAGTTTTACTTGAATTAAGTGACAAAATGAAAATGATAATGAGTTGAGGCGTGGTGCAAATGCTTTAGAAACCCTTCATGTTGGAAATTTTGAGTTTTTAGTTGTCATGATAATATGGCCTGATATATTGTTTGTTGTTAATTGTAGTAAAAACTCAATCTCATGATATGCTTATTTATATTGCTATTAAGGAAGTGAAAAAGATTGATTGCACTATTTGACAAATATGGAGAAAGTTGATGATAAATATTGCTAAACCAATTGCTAATTAAATGAAAATTTGATGCTGTATTTCAAGAAAAACGTGTAATTTGTGGGAATAAATATTTTGGCGAAAATAAAATGAAGGATAAGCAACCAACTAAAGATTCTTTTAGAATCAATTATTCCATCTATATAGTGGATCAAGCTAGATCACTATACAATTGATTGGATAGTTTCACTTTATACTTTCGGTTTATATTTTATTTTGAGAAAATGAATTTATTGGATGATGTTTCTTTAAAAGCAAGTTGTTGTATCTTGAAAATATTCTAAAACATGAAGAGCTTCGTGATTTTGATGGTCAAGAGTTGTTTCAAGAGCTAAACGCTTTGCAATATCATTTACCACAACAATATATATACAACTTTAGATATATTGATTTAAAGAAAGATGTTGAATAGTTGTCATAATGCATATATTCTTTATAGAATTCAAGGGATAAGGTCCAATTTGGTCTCACAACTATACCTGAAATCTCAGTTTGGTCCTAAAACAAAATTTTGGTCCAAATTGATCCCTCAACTTTTTAAAAGGTATCACGTTAATCCCTCAATTAGTCCCTAAACTAATTTTCGTTAATGTCTATTACTAACAATGTTAATTTAAAGAAAAATGTTCAAATTGGTCCTAAAACAATGCCTGAAATCTCAATTTAGTCTCCAAATAAAATTTTGACCCAAATTGGACCCAACTTTTTTTTTATTAAACCCTAATTAGATTAATTTGAGGCCAACACCAAGCCACATGTGCAATTTATGGATCCGAAAGTTTTGGATGTCTTTTTCAATAGTCTCAGTCAGAATTTAATATTTTTAAAAACCAATACTAAGGGGGGTGTATTCGTTTGAGATTTTGATGAATTTTGATAGACTTTTAAATGTCTATGGATTTATAAAATCCATAGACTCCATATGGAGTCTCCCAACTCCACGCAGAGTCTGGCGGATTTCGTGCATGAATTTCGGACCGATTTTGAATGATTTCAATGGATTCTGAATCCTTCTTACCAGCGCTCGATGGAACAC
Source organism: Perilla frutescens (assembly GCA_026008535.1). Classification (NCBI taxonomy): domain Eukaryota; kingdom Viridiplantae; phylum Streptophyta; class Magnoliopsida; order Lamiales; family Lamiaceae; genus Perilla; species Perilla frutescens. The sequence continues at coordinate 63,759,460 of BRKX01000008.1, read as the reverse complement.
AACGATTGGTGGACCTGAAAAAAAATTGAACCCAGTGACCGCTTGAATTGAGCGGCCGCTGGGAAGTCGAGTCGAGAGAACCCAACGACCGCTGGAATCCAGCGGTCGTTGGGTGGCTAGCCGAGAGAACGACCGCTGGATGCCAGCGGTCGTTGGGGTGCCCGAGTTCGGATTCCAGCGGCCGCTATCCTGCACTGGCCGCGGGATTTTTCAAATCCATCAAACTCTCGTGTCCAGGGGTCGGATTTCATCCTTCACATTTTTAACGTGAAATCGAGTTGAAATCCAACGAAGTCAATGACTTTTTAAAGTCCATAGATTTTTGAATACCTCCGGATTTTAAAAGACTTTTAAAAGTCTGAATTGAATACCTCCGGATTTTAAAGGACTTTTAAAAGTCTGGATTGAATACCTCCGGATTTTAAAGGACTTTTAAAAGTCTGAATTGAATACACCCGGATTTTAAAAGTCCATTAAAATCCATCAAAATCCCAAACGAATACACCCCCCTAAGTTGTGGAACTATCTAGTCTACATAAATGGGATTCTGATGATATATAATTATGAGCCAAGACAAAAAAAAATCTAATATTATTATTTCATGATTATTACAGGAAGAAAACTAGTCAGTTTATATCACTTCAGTCATATATCAAGTCCAAATAAGTTTATTGATAATTATTATATTCGTTATAATGTCATTAATTATTAATTGTACACATAATTATATTGACATTGGAGAGAAACATATACATTTACTAATTATATCATCCACAATCATTTTACTATCTTAAGACTTTCTTTAAATTAATGATAGACTTTATTAATTAATAAAAAATGTAAAAGAATAGTCAGATAATAAATTATTAATAAAGTGAAAATGAGATTAAAATATTCTACATTGAACAATTAAAATTTGGGTTAAAATTTTATTTCGGGATCAAACTGAGATTTTGAGTATAGTTGTAGGACCAATTTGGACCTTTTTCCTTAAATTAATGTCGTTAGTAACGGACGTTAATGAAAATTAGTTTAGGGACTAACAAAGGGATTAACGTGATACCTTTTAAAAATTTAAGGGATCGATTCAGGCTGAAATTATTTCGGGACAAACTGAGATTTCAGATATAGTTGTAGGACCAAATTGTACCTCATCCCTAGAATTCAATTGCTCACTTGTTATAATATATGTTTGATGAAATCAATTAGAATTACTTGGTGCTCATTTAGTACTCGACTCAAATTTTATTCGTTCAATCTTATTAAATTTATTAGTGAGTTTACTTCAAAAAAATTATAGAAGAAACTAGTATTTTGAAATGATATTTTTAGTTTTTGTTTCGTACATGATATTGTTTAAGTAATTTTGTTTCATTGTTTTAGGTTTGCTCAAAAATCATTGAACCAACAAGTCGTATAATTTTGGAGAAAATTGTGATTTTGGTTCTAGAGGATATCCTGAGTTTGGAAATAGTCTCAATACTCTTACTTTTGATCCTGAAAAAAAAAGCGAGCAAACGTAGTCCCATAGAAGTATATTCAAGCACTTTCAGTCCTACGTTTAAGGAAATTCCTCAAATGTTAACGTAAATCCATCACATAACATTCACATGTCTGTTTAACAACAACAACAACAACAACAACAACAACAACAACAATAATAATAATAATAATAATAATACAAAATACAAAATCCAAAATGAAAAAATACATCTATGATTTTAGCCTTAAATTTTCTTTACCAAATTGAAATTCTATTCCCCAAATGGCACAATCCCTCTATACTCATCTCCCGTCCCCGACCCAACCCAGGTGTTCGAACTTCGGCTCGCCTAAGTAACCTCTACGCCCAGCGGCCAGACGAAGTGTCTTATGGGAAATGGAATTGGCAAGTGATAACCTCATATTTTATATGTATTTTGAGGTACATTTGAGTGGTATTTGATTGGCACTGCATGCATGAAGTGATAAGTTTTGTATTGTTTTCTATGTTTTATGCAATGTCACGTGTTTGTTCCTTGTGAAGGGATTTAGTGCCATTTTTTGTGTGAACTTCAAATGAGCTTGGGGAAGACCCTCGAAAGATGGGAAATCAAGTTAGGAACACGTTGCAAAAAGAATCGGATCAATCGGACGAGAAACGAATGAGAACGAGACAAAACAGTGAGAGGATGCCGGAACCAGAAAATACCTGCGACCGGACTCGCGACCACCCTGGGTCGCGAATCTAGTCGCGAATCATCTGTTTTGCCATTTTTCTGCAACGTCGCGATAAGGGAGGGGTTCTTCTTTGTATTATTCACGACCTGGTTGCGAATTTGGAGCTTGGTCGTGAATTTTCTACCACGTCAGCACCACGTGGATTCGCGACCTGAGTCGCGGGTGCCCTGGTCACAAGCGTGGTTGCAAATCGTGCGGGCCTGTCTGATTTTTGACCTATTTTTGGGCTTTTCTTAACTTGATATTTAAGGGTTTTTGATGCATGAAAATACACAGAATTCCACCTACCCAAAAGTTACCACCAGAGGTTTGCTGTAGAGAAAAATAGATACGAAGAACAAGATCAAAGGATTCAAGAGATTTTAAGATTAGAGACAAATTAAACCTTCCGAGTTTTATTGTAGCAATCCACTTCTATGTGATTTAAATTATTTCAATTATTTAATTACTTTAAATTTGAGTTTTAATTTATTTGATAATGCTCGTTAAATATTAGATGAACATAAAGGAGTTCGAAGTTGCGCCCTAGTATTATAAATATTTGAAATTAATATTTGGGCTTTAAAAGTTTACTTTTGAAGCTTATAATATTTTTTTTAGTCTTGTTTATTTAGATAAATTTATTTATTTATTATTATTATTATTATTATTATTTTTTCATAATAATAATAATAATAATAATAATAATAATAGTAGTAATAATAATAAAATGAATAGGATAGCAATGAGTTTTCTTCTTTTCTCCTTAACTAAACATATAGCCATACTCAATTTCTTCCAAGTAAGAATACATCTGTCCTCCTTTTTTCTTTAATCAAATCCTTAAGATCTTCTCATCCTCTACCAAATTGCATTCAAAACCTTTTATTGAAAAGCTTCCACAGTTGACATATATCAAAGAGTTTGCCGGATCAAGATTTCAACAACAAAGCTCTACTCAAGTTCTTGTCTTCCCTTGCGGTAAACTCTTGAATCATGCAATTTAGTATCAAACTTGGTTAAATTCTCTTCGCAATTTTGTAAACCATAATTAATGATACTTTGCCTACTATTCACTAATCAACACCACCATCTATTCATTTTGTTCTTATTCTCTCATACCTATACAAAAATCACAAGAAAACTAGCATCAAAATCCATAAAGCATGTTCAAGAATTTAATTTTAATTTCTTCAAAATCAACTTTCACTTAATCACGCATAAGAACAACATAACAACTATTTTCTATTTCTAAAACTCAAACACAGTAATTAAAAGTCAATTAATCAGTCTAGAAATAGAATTCCATAATTTATTAGCTAAGATGCAAAATAATACAAGAAAAAGGGGAAGAAGGTGAGTCGGGGCTGTGGTGATTGTGGCGGATTTGAGTCGCAGTTGGGGCTGGACTCACGTTGGAGTCGCATCTATTGGGCTAGGGATTTGGGTTGAGTCGAGCGGAGGTGAGCTGGGTTCGGGCTTTGTTGAGTCAGCTGGGTTTGGAGTCGAGTCGGAGCAAGGGGCTTTCGAGTTGTGATCGCCGATGTCGAGCCTGGGTTGCAGCTGGAACTCGGTTTGCTTCGGGCCATCTTCCTTGTCAACCTATGAGAGATGTAGTTGGGTCGGTAGTGGTTGCTCGTCAGAGATTAGGTGGAGAAGATAGCAGAGTGAGAGTAGTCTTGCTGTAGAAGGTGATGATAGAGAGAGAAGAGGAGAAAAATTGGGATTTATGTGCAAGCATTTGCATCTCTAATTTGGGGATCGCCATTTGTGTTTCCTACATACAGTAGAGAGAGAAAGAGAGGGTGAGTAAATGAGAGAAGTGAGAGAAAGAGAGAGAGAGAGAGCAAGTTGTATTAAGGATTTAAAGTTCCAATTTGATTTGTCGTGTTTAAAAAAATAGGAAATGGGGGTTTAAATTGCAAATAATATATTTTCATTTTGGAACAATTATTTTTTTAGAACTTAGAAAAGAATCCCCATAAAATCTAGAACTCTAGATTTGGTCATATCTATTAATTTCAAATTCCAAATATGCCTAGAAACTTTTCAAAATTTAACTTTTGGTCCAGAATTTCATAAATTGACTATATTAGCCCACAAATTTCTAATTTTCAGATTTTTTCTTTAAAAATTAAGGTTGGTCAAAATTATTTAATTAAGATTATTTGTCCTGACACTAGGTGCAGTGCAATTAGGACTCTCATCCACTTTGTGAATAACTACTCGATTTTACGTGCTCTCTAATATCAGATGGGTGAAATTATTATCTTTGAAATAAAAGTATATGATATATGCTTATTGAGACAGAAATGTTTTTAATCCAACTTGAATTATCGTGGATGGAATGTGGATAGCGTTTCTTACGCATAGAAGCGTTTTGTACGCATCAGAATATGTCCTGTGCACAGTTCAAGATGTATTCTAGAATCAGAAGAAGAGTACCCTAAATCCATTATTCATGCGATTTATTCCTGTTGGATAAATAGAAAGAAATGTTCATGATCCCATACCACTGAGTACGTTTTAAGAGTGCTCACTCCACATTTTTAAATATTTTCAGGTCAGTGAGCTGGGAGCGGCGCGATGAAAATGGAGGTGGACTTTCTCGAGATATTTTTGTTAATTAATCTTAACTTTTGCACTTGTTGCTTAAACTATTTTGAATTTAGTATTTTATGCTTGTTAGTGATTTTGGACTAACTTAAGTAATAATGTAAAATTTTACTTGAAGAAATTAAAATTGAAGAAAAACTGATAATTTTTTACTTTTGGTACATGGTTGACACCAGTGGCAGTTCTATAGCCGTGTGAGAGGTGCATCATACAAGACCCCCAAATTATAGGGGCGCCATTTTTTTAGTTTTATTAATATATTTTAGTTTATAAAAAATATTTTTTTACCCAATTAGAAAATAATAGTTATGACCAACATAATTAAAATACAAGAATACTTTGTAAAAAATTTATAAATTGATGTGCGTATGATAGGAAAAAGGAATATATGAAAGCACACTGTTAGTGCCACCGTTATGCACTAAGTGTTTGTGTTGTGTTGTTGGCGAGATATGTTCGACAATGTGTGCTTGGGTATGTCCCCGAAGCCATTTATTCCGCTGTTCGAGAAAAGAAGAACATTTGGCGAACTGTTCCCTCTGATGTCCCAGACTTACGCAGGGACACTTTTGTATGGCAGTTTCTTTATTTACAAGATCTTGCGCGGATCCGTTCATGGAAGGCAAGATATGTTCGATTCACTGCCTTGTCGAGTAGATACTGAACTGTAAATAACCTTCTTGTCTAATGAAAATATCTACACACATTTGAGAAGATCACAAACCATAATCTACTTACCATATTAACGGCGATGAAGATCGAAAAAAATTGTGAAGTGAAGATTATAAGAAGGCTGATTCTTTTTGCAATCGGTACCACTTACACATGTTTAGATTCTCTTAAAAGATTATTTGAGAGTCATTTCATTTGTGGTCTTTGTATTAGCTAGTAACTGTTCCACAGTATGTTCTAGCATTTGAGTGTTTTGAGTTAAACACGTGAGGGGTTTTATTAATCTATTTTGTACACAATCTCGGGAGAGATTGTAAGTTGAAGTTGTGGGTAGCTAGAGAGAGTCTAGTGTCATGGTTGTAAGGAGATCTTACAGCTTTCGTTTAGTGAAAGAGTTCGTGGAGAAGAACGGGCGACATAAGGAGGGAGTCATGTATGTGTAAGATCCCAAATACACTTCATGAAGGAGTAACAAACGAATCTTCAAGTTTGGGAGCAATCCCCCCAGAGTAGGTTGTTTAACCGAACTAGGTTACCAAACTCGTGCGTATTTTACTGTTTTATATTTTATGTTCTTACATCTGTCCCACACATATCGTAGAACATTTGTTGGAAATGCTTATTAAACACTTGTGAGCACGGATTATCATTTTTCAATTGGCACCAGAGCGGGTCACCTGTATTCAGGTGTGATATTAGGTTATTAATCCGTGTATTTTGTGTTGTTTTTCCGAGATGGACACAATGAAAGAAGGAGCCTCGACGGTGTGACCCCCGCTTCTTGATGACAACAATTATGCCTACTGGAAAGCTAGAATGACAGCTTTCATTCACTCAATTGTTGAGCGTGCTTGGAAGATGGTGATGGAAGGGTGGAAGCCTCCCACAAAGACAGATGATAAAGGCAAAACCGTGCTGAAGCCGGAAGAAGAGTGGGGGGATGCTGAGTACCAGATCATGGGGCTAAATGCTAAAGCCATGAATGCCATCTTCTCGGCTGTAGACATGAATGTATTCAAACTCATCTCCACCTGTGACAAAGCTAAGGATGCGTGGGACATACTGCAGACCACGTTTGATGGAACAAGCAGTGTTCGTGCATCTCGTATGCAACTACTCACCACCAAATTTGAGAACCTCCGGATGGATGATGGTGAAAAAATTGCTGATTTCAATGCCAAGATTTGTGACATTGCTAATGAAAGCTTTGCTCTTGGAGATGCGATCTCTGAAGAGAAACTTGTGCGAAAAGTTCTGCGATCTTTACCCAGAAGATTCACGTACAAAGTTACGGCCATTGAAGAGGCCAAATACGTGAGCAAGATGAAGTTATAGGAGCTGATGAGGTCCCTATGAACATTTAAAATGGGGCTGACAGATGAAGAGACAGTCCAGAAGTAAAACATAGCTTTTTAGGCAGGTTCCCGTACTGATGTGCCAAGTAATGTCCCTGACAAACGTGATCTTGTTGAGTCAATTGTTATGCTGTCTAAGAATTTCTCAAAATTTGCCAAACGATATGAAATGTCTACACAAAACAATCCTAGCAAGAATAAGTTTTTTAAACCTCGGAGATCAAAAGATGAAGATTCAAATGAAGATAAACATAAGGAATTCAAGTGTAGAGAGTGCGGTGGTTTTGGTCACTACCAAGCCGAGTATGCCAACACTCTTAAAAAGAAGAACAAATCATACTGTTCTACTCTCAATGAGAGTGATGATCTGGATGATAGTGAAAGTGATTAAGAATGTGTGAGCAATCATATTGCTTTCATGACATAGTCTGCCAAAGAAACTGTGTCTGAGTCTGTTCCTGACAGTCAAAATGACAAGGCGTCTGAAAGCAGTGATGATGAAGAATTCGCTAAAGAATCTGCCATGGAAGCATATAAAAAACTTCATACGAGTTGGATCATGGTGGTTCAAGTCAATGAAGGGCTAATGAAAGAGAATGTCAATCTTTTGAAAGAAAGAGATAATATTTCCACTCGTCTCAAGAAATTGCAAAATGACTTACTGCAGTCCAGAAATAACACCCATTCTCAGACTGGTGAACTTCAACATCTGAAGAAGCTCGTGAAAATGATGAATTCTAGATCATCTCATCTCGATGAAATCCTTGCTAAAGAAAAGGGTCCTTAGGATCATACTGGACTTGGATACAATAGTGGTTAGATTTATGATCGATTCTGTCAAGGACAGACCTTTGGAACACATGGTGCAACTGGTCTAGAATTTGAAGTTGAAGCAGGAAACAAGCAGCAACAAAAGTAGTACTCTCAAAAGACACGTGTTCTGTGTCACTACTGTGAGAAACCGGGTCACATTCAAACTCATTACATAAACTATATCAATGACCTCAGAAGAATGAGAAGGAGGGGATTGTCTCAGTCTGAACAGCCTGCTGGAAGAACGAATAGGAGGAATAGATCCAGGAACAACCACAGAAGTTATGTGGTTCATACTGCCCTCAATATACATGCGAAAAGTAGCTGGTACTTTAACAGCGGATGCTCTCGGTATATGATCGGAGATGCTAGCATGCTGAGCAATATTTAAAAAGATTGCTCACATCAATCTGTTATCTTTGGAGATGGTGTTAAATGTAGAGTGCTTGGCCGTAGATGTCTAAATGTGCATGGAATGCCCAACCTGGAGGACACGCTGCTTGTAGAAGGACTAAAAGCTAATCTAATTAGCATTAATCAGTTGTGTGACCATGGTCTCTTGGTTCATTTCACTAGAGATAAATATCTTGTCAAGAACAAAGAAAGTGTTCTTCTGATGGATGGGGACAGATCGAGGGACAACAGTTATCTCCTTAACATGAAGGAGACTTGCTTCAGATCTCAGCTTTGTGAAGTAAATTTATGACATGAAAAGCTCGGCCATATCAGTTTTTGAAACCTTCAGAGACTCATGAAGACTGAAGCTCTGATTGGTGTTCCGAGATTGAGTATCGATCGAGGGAAAGTTTGCGGACAATCTCAAGTTGGAAAACAAATTCACATATCTCATAAATCTGTTAAAAATATTACCACTTCAAACGCCTTGGAGCTATTGCATATGGACCTGATGGGGCCTGTTCAAATTGAAAGTATTGGACGAAAGAAGTTCATATTTGTTTGTGTGGATGACTACACTAGATTTACATGGGTGGAGTTCCTAACAGATAAGGGAGAGACCTTCGAGACATTCAAGAAGTTGTGTCTCAAGCTTGAAGTGGAGAAAGGAACTAATGTAGTAAGAATAAGAAGTGATCATGGTCGTGAGTTTGAAAATTCCTTCTTCAAATGTTTCTGTGAAGAAAAAAGGATCAGTCAAGAGTTCTCTGCACCAAAAACAGCTTAACAAAATGGTGTTATGGAGAGGAAAAATTGAACGCTTCAAGAGATGAGCCGAGTCATGATGAAGGCAAAATCTGTCCCTCACAACCTCTGGGCTGAAGCGGTGAACACAGCATGCCATGTCGTTAATCGGGTGTACTTCAGACCCAAGACGAGAGTTACTCCCTACGAGTTGTGATAAGGGAAAAAGCCAAACTTAAGGTACTTTCATTTCTTTGGAAGTACTTGTTACATGTTAAGAGACCGAGAACAGCTTGGCAAGTTTGATGCCAAAGGAGATGAATGTATTTTTCTTGGGTATTCGAGAAATAGTAGTGCCTATCGTATATTCAACAAAAAGACCAAGACTATGATCGAGTCCATTAACATTGTTGTTGATGATCTGGAAGAATCTGCTGCCCAGATTGATGATGAAAGCATTGATGCTACTATCTATGTTCCAGCATCTGTGCCAGATAGTTTGGAACACAGTGACCTGACAGAAGCAAGACATGAGAAACTGGACATTTGCAAACTTTCGAAAGGTATTCAGAAAAATCATTCTACATCAGATATCATCGGTGATATGAGTGAAGGAGTTCGAACAAGAGGAGTTCGAAAGAACTATTGTGAATTGATAGCCAATGTTTGTTACACCTCAACTGTGGAGCTCAAGAGTGTTAAGGAGGCATTGCAAGATGACCGATGGATTCATGCCATGTAAGAAGAGCTCTTGCAATTTGAAAGAAATGAAGTGTGGGATCTTGTTCTACGACCTAAAGATGTTAATGTGATCGGCACAAAGTGGATCTTCAAAAATAAAACCGATGAGGAAGGGAACGTAACCAAAAATAAGGCAAGACTTGTTGCCCAAGGTTACTCCTAAGTTAAAGGAGTAGATTTCGATGAGAATTTTGCTCCAGTTACTCATCTTGAATCGGTTCAGTTGCTTCTCGCCATGTCTGCTTGGATGAAATTCAAATTATATCAAATGGACGTGAAGAGTGCCTTTTTGAATGGGTACTTATCTGGAGACGTGTTTGTTAGCCAACCCAAAGGTTTTGAAGACCCTCACAATTTTGAGTTTGTGTACAAACTTAAAAAAGCTCTTTACGGTCTCAAACAAGCTCCATGAGCTTGGTATGAACGGCTAACCAAGTTCCTTCTGGAGAAAGGATATGTTCGTGGTGGGGCTGATAGAACTCTCTTTATCAAGAGAGAAAAATCTGATGTGATCATCATTCAGATCTATGTCAATGATATTGTCTTTGGATATGTCTCAAACAGACTGGTGGATGAGTTTGTTAAGGACATTACATCTGAATTTAAAATGAGTCTAGTTGGTGAACTAACCTACTTTATGGGCCTTCAAGTGAAGCAAAAGGATAATGGGATATTTGTTTCTCAAATAAAGTATGCAAGGAACTTGATAAACAAGTTTGGTTTGGATACCTGCAACATGAAAAGAACACCTATGGGAACCTCCGTGATGGTGTCAAAAGATGAAACTGGTATGTCAATTGAGCAAAGCTTGTATCAAATTATGATTGGTAGTCTACCTTACTGCAAGTAGGCCCGACATCTGCTACAGTATGGGAGTATATTCTCGGTACCAATCTGAGCCTAAAGAAAGCCATCTGAAGTCTGTCAAGAACATAATCAAGTACATAAAAGGTACTGCTGAGTTTGGACTTTGGTTTTCCTATGATACAAACCCTAGTTTGGTAGGGTTTAGTGATGCAGATTGAGCTGGTTGTACTGAAGATCGAAAGACTACTTCAGGAGGATGTTTCTTCCTTGGAAACAACATGGTTTAGTAAGAAATAGAATTCGATCTCTCTGTCTACTGCAGAAGCGGAATATATTGCGGCTGGAAGTTGTTGTACTCAACTTCTATGGATGAAGCAGATGTTACTAGACTATGGTGTGCCACAATCTGTCCTTACCATATTTTGTGACAACATGAGTGCCATAAATATTTCAAAGAATCTTATCCAGCACTCACGAACAAAACATATAGATATTCATCACCATTTCATTCGTGAACTTGTAGAAGATGGATCACTTGTGATTGAATATGTTGGAACTGATGCCCAACTTGCGGACATTTTTATTAAGGCAGTTGATAGTGCAAGGTTTGAAACACTTAGATCCTCTCTGGTCTTTGTGTTCACTGATCTTCTCCTCTGTGAGAAGCCTCTCTGTACAATCTTGGCCAGTGATGTATGTACAGAGAGAGTAAAATGACCAAGTTTGATGTAGTCTATGAGATGTGTTCCAATATATGTCCTAGACAGTGTCTGGTTCAGTTCGAGCGGATATTTTTCAACAGCTACTGTTTCCTTGTTTCCCACCCCTAGTTCGGTTCCACTTCTTGAGAATGAGTAAGGGGGTGCTGTTTATGGGATGTGACAGTTATGGAAATTACCTTCTTAAATTTCCGAATTAAGGATAAAAATCTATTTTTTTTGCAAACGATTTTTTTTAAAAATTCTCCTTCAACTCGAGCATTCTCTCTCGAGTCTTTTGCCCCCATATATATTTCTCCTCTAAAATGAATGGCAGATAACACTAGGTCTTCCAAACTCTCTCTGTTCAAGAAACCAAGAATCGACACTCATGATTTATGGGTAAAATTGGGAGAGTTTTCTAAACCTCTAGTGTTTACACCCTTTGGTTCTTCAGCCTCTGCTTCTGAGCAGCAATCTGAGGCTATTTCTGGTGACTCTGATTCTGTGTCTTTCTCTGTGACACCTTCTACTGAAGTTCTTCCCAGATCTGTGTCTGAGACAGATCTTGTCACTCAACCCTCTCCTAGGGTTTCCAGTACGCCTCCCTCGCCGCCATTAGAGAATGCTAACGTAGTGGAAGCTTCAATTGTAGCCGCCGTGGCTGATATTGCACCCTCTATTGGGGAATTTGTTGCGGCCTTCCATGCCATGTCTATTGCTCATGCGCCCTCAGTTCTCGTCGGTGCTCTTGAGATTAGTGACTCGCCCATCATCACTATTCAAGTTCCATTAGATGATACTTTACCTCCCACTGCTCCCGAAATACTTGATAAGGAGTAAGGAGAAAAATATGTTGATATCTCCTTTCTGGATGATGAGTCCCCCATGTCTGAGTCTGGTTTTGTTCCACCCAGACTAGATCAAGAAACGTGTTTCGCAATATCTTACGGAACCAAGTGTAAACTGGAATTGAGGGAGGACCCTGTTACTTCTCCAGAATCTGAGGATGATGATGACACTCTGATTTCCAATCTCAAGTCAAGAGTGATGGCAAAACTATCACAGAAGAAGGGATCTTCATCTTCTGCCCCCCAAGTCACAGAAGCCCTCTAGAAATAAGCGTGCTTCTAAAAAGGCTCTTGCTAGGAAGCCTACTGCTGCTGTTCCTCGCCGTGTTACTCGGAGTGTGTCCGAGCAGATGTTGGGTTTGAAATCTGGTTCTCATCGGCCACTAATGAAGAACACAAGAGCACCTTCTCCTTCTGATGATGAAACTAAAGATGTGCCAGAGGATGTGTCTGACAGATCTGTCTTTGAGTCTAAAGCCGTTGACTCGGGTAAGTTCTTATCTGCTTTTCACCAGAATCAATATAAGCTGGTTGTTGGTCGTTCCATTGTGTCTGAGCGTAGATTGGTTAAGACGGATGTGGAAGGTACTTGAGTTATTGAGTTATTACATGATTTGAGATTGGAGAAATCTACTTATTCTGCCCCTAGTTTTATTGCTGCTATTGTGCATGAATTCTATGCAAATCTGTCTAAGTCCATACGTGATGCATCGTCTGAGCATGCATTTTCTGTGTTTGTTATTAGATTCCTTTTTCCCCTGCTGTGATCAATGCTTATTTGGGTTGTGAGCATTTTGTTGCTCCTACTCCGGTGTTTGATCTTAATGAGGTTGCTACTGAGTTAACTGAAGAAAGTATATGTGTGTGGCCATCTGGCCGTTCTTTAATGGCATCCGATTTGAGTGTGAAGTATTCCATACTTCGCAAGATTGATGTTCGTAATTGGATTTCCAGCACCCACAACTCTACTGTGGGAAAGCTTTTGGGTCTGTTACTATACAAGATTGGAACTCGGGTAGAGTTCAACCTAGGGCAGCTCATTTTTGAGCATGTTGTGGCCCATGCCGAATCTGCAAGAAGTCAACAGCTCATTGGATTCTCTGGCATGATTTTCAGCATTATAATGGTGCAGCACAATGTAGTGACAGCAGATGATGTATATGAGCCAGAGGCACTACCGCTCATAATCAGCCAAAAGTTATTTTCATCCTAGTATGCCCAAGACATCTCTGCCACAGATGATGTTGCTAGCTCTGGAACTGTGCCGTCATCTGTCCCTAACAGATCTGTTCCCACTTCGGCTGTCACCTCTATTTTCTTTGACAGACACATTAAATCGTTGGAGCGCAAGGTGCAGTGCCTGGCGAAGTCCATCTGGACTTTTAAGAGTCGAAAGCAGGAGTTGGAGTCCCTCCTGATAGATCTTCGAGCTCGGGCTCTTGTACTTACCTCGCCATTCGATGCGACGGATGTTGCTGGATGTACTGCTGATCTGTCTTCCAGCACCACTGCTGATACTGCTACTGATTCTGATGCTTCCCTGCTATGAAGTCTTTGCCATTTTTGGCAACAATTAAGGGGGAGAGGATGAGATAAAATGACAAGGAGAAAATGAAGAAGGTTGAGCTGATGAAACTTTGCTGTTTTGTTGAACTTTTTTTATTTGTTAGGGATGCTTATTTATACCACCTTATTTTGTTGGTCTGTACTTAATTTTTCATCAACCTAAATAATGCAGTCTTGACTGCGCAAACAATGATCGTGATATTTGAAGGCACTCCCAGATCAGACTCAAAGGGAGTGTGCATGGAACTGTCCAAGACAGTTTTTAAATATATCGCTTGTTTTGATATATTTTGATCTGCGAAGTTTATTCAAGTGTTGTGCAGATTGCGATGATAATTATCGGCCATAAACGCCAAATGGGGAGATTATTTGTGCCACCGTTATGCACTAAGTGTTCGGGTTGTGTTGTTGGTGAGATATCTTTGACAATGAGTGCTTGGGTATGTCCCCGAAACCATTTATTCCGTTGTGCAAGAAAGAAAAGAAGAACAGTTGGTGAACTATTCCCTCTGATGTCCCAGACTTACCCAAGGATACTTTTATATGACAGTTTTCTTATTTACAAGATCTTGCGCGGATCGTTCGTAGAAGGTAAGATATGTTCGATTGACTACCTTATGGAGTAGATAATAAGCTGCAAATAACCCCCTATCTAAGGAAAATATCTACACACATTTGGGAAGATCACAAGCCATAATCTACTTACCATATTGATGGTGATGAAGATCGGCAACAATTGTGAAGTGAAGATTATAAGAAGACTGATTTTTTTTGCAATCGGTATCACTTACACATGTTTAGATTCTCTTAGAAGATTATTTGAGAGTCATTTCATTTGTGGTCTTTGTATTAGCTAGTAACTGTTCATAGTATGTTCTAGCGTTTGAGTGTTTTGAGTGAAACACGTGAGGGGTTTTACTAATCCATTTTGTACGCAATCTCGGGAGAGATTGTAAGTTGAAGTCGTGGGTAGCTAGAGGGAGTCTAGTGTCATAGTTGTAAGGGAATCTTACAACTTTCGTTTAGTGAAAGAGTTCATGGAGAAGATCGGATGACATAAGGAGAGAGTCATGTATGTGTAAGAGCCCAAATACACTTCATGAAGGAGTAACAAATGAATTTTCAAGTTTGGGAGCAATCCCCCCAGAGTAGGTTGTTTAACCGAACTAGGTTACAAATCTCGTGCGTATTTTACTATTTTATATTTTATGTTCTTACATCTGTCCCACACATATCGTAGAACATTTGTTGGCAGTACTTATTAAACACTTGTGAGCACAGATTATCATTTTTCACACACCATGGCCTTGAAAAACAAAATTCTCAACATAAATTGTAGAGCATTCTATACATCATGTGGAAATCATAGTATTAATCACGCACAGAGTTAAAAGCACAACTGCTTGGACTCTTCAGATTTTTACAAGGCATCCAGTTTCGGGTCTCGCATATTTTTAGGAAGATAATTAGATGGTGGATAGACTAGCAGGAGCTTTGCATGAAGATTGGTGGCTGCATTCAATTCATGAGATTACCAAGTTGGTGGAATCATATTTCTTTGGCAGTGACTAACTACTTCAGACTGTTAGAGAAAGATTGGTTTATTTTTGTTTTTTGTATTTAGTTTGTTGTTTTTACTTTGTCCCATGTTTGTTGGGCTTTTATTTGTGTGAATACTTTTGTTTTCTTTTGGTTTCTTAATAATATTCACTGCATTAGATAGTTGGTATGTGAATTTACTCTCCACAATGGTTTCAATATTTATAAACTCGTATCATGCCTACAAGTGTATAAGCATATGATTGTAGATATGATGATACGAGGTCGATCCACAGAGAAAATGAATTAAACATGAAAATGCAAGTACCACAATGATAGATTGATGAAATATCTAGACTATAAATAGATGAGGGGTGATTATCATAACACAAAACCAACACACAAACTGAATAATGCAATACCAAACAATAATAATAAACAATCTAAATAGAATGCAAAAAACAAGATCAACAAAGGAGAGATTTGAAGATAAATATAAGCAAGACACTAGGATACGGATTCACAACACTCCTCTTGATCCAACAACAAGGGTATAACACACAATCATGCTAAGTTCATAGATAGAAAGACCACGAATATAGAAAGAACATCTCTCGAATATCTCTTTAATTGCGAATGCGACAAGGATGGCTATCTCTAACACATTCCAAGGTCGCACCTACCAAAGGCTCTAAGGGTTCATATTTCCTTCCACATATTCGACATTCAACGAAGAGTACAAATGCATGAATTCAATCCATATATGCTTATGTTCACGGGATGGGCAAGATGCAAGTGAATCATACATTTGATGTTAAATGATGGCCACTCAAACAACACCATTCAAGAACTTTACAAGTGATATAATATATAGAGGACTAATAATGGGATGCCAAAATTTAAAAATGGATTCGTCAGTCCTGAACGCGACCCCGTCAGACTCACGCCTGGCGATCAAGTTTGGAACAAAGGAAAACACGTCTCTGAAGTGGCTGAAAAGTGAGCAGTTGGGTCGCGCCCAGAGGCCGTGTTGCAGAGGCCCTGGAGCGCGACCTGTCCTGCACTCGCCCATGGGGGTTAAGTTTGGAACAAAGGAAAACACGTCTCTGACGTGGCTGAAAAGTGGGCAGACCGCCTGAGCCTGGAGGCCGTGTTACAGAGGTCTTGGGGCGCAACCTACCCTGCGGTTAGAAGAAGTCTTTCAGATTGAGCTATGTTAAAGTTGACCAAGAATTTGCGTTGTTACTAGGAAGATGGACACATTAAGGAATAAAATATTTTGAAAACAAAAATATAAGTCAACGATCTATGTGGAGACTGTGAATTTTTGTGGGTAGATATGTTAGACGATGATGGCTACTACAAACAAGGTTCAACATCAGAATTGCCACCTGAGCGAAATATTGAGGTAGACCGATCACCGTCTTTTATACCTCCATGTGGAGATGAGGTTATAAAGCTTTAAATTTGAACTAGAAACAAAGAAACGAGTAATCGATTTATAGGCCAGTTATCAGATTGTAGATCTATTACACATTTAAGAAATCCCTACGCAAGCTTTCAACTTAGGAGTCATGTTTAACGATCCTGTTGCGATTATAGGGAATAAAGATTCGTTCCTCCAAGAGAAAGCTCTTCACCTCAGTGGATGGCTAATCGAGGCCCTGGCGTGTTTCATTCCCAAGATTTGTAGCTTGTTTTAGATCAATTTTTAGAATGAGAGTAAAGATGGTCGTCATGATTGCTACCAAATTAATTTAAAGATATGTTTGCCGGTGTTTTACTCAGCTTCAAGGAGAAGTTAAGTCAAACTATTTTGAGTCTAGGAGGTATCATAGATCAAGTCGTTCTCTCGTATCCTTCCGATGGGTAGAAAATGATTCCCGAGACGTCGCTTTTCCAGCCAGTGCAAAGTCTAGCCAACTTGTGCTTTATCGTAGCAACCTCGTAAAAAAAAACAAGATGGGTGAAGCTCAAGAAAGAAGGAAGGAGAACCCGAAGAATATCGTTAAGAAGATAGACCTAATGTTCGATAGATTGAGAGTTTCATTATGATAGGAAGTTTTGATGAGTCTATTTATTCATTCTCGTGTTGATAGAATCGATTTATTCATTCTCTTTTGAAATCGATTTATTCTCTTATTAATTGAATCAATTTCCCTTCAACAGCTTCATATCATTTGAAATTCTCCATTTATAACACTTGGGATTCGTTGATTTTATCCTCTTGGATAATTTGAAATCTTTTGGATGATACTTCTTCTCAATATATGGAAATTTCGGGATGAAATTTATTTAAGGGGGGTAGAATGTAATACCCCGAAATATTTTAGAAGGTTTAATTCAACTTATGTTACCCTCTAGTAAGTTAGAAAATAAGTTGGGTCCTTAAAGGACTCAAATAAAGGAAAATCGCAGCCAGAGAAATCTGTTAAATCTAATTTAGTCAAAAATTGCCTTAAAAATATGTTATGATATTTTTCTCAGGTTGATAGAAAATATTTCAAGAATCGTGCCAACCTTTGAAATTTTAAATTTCGAGTTCAAATGAACTCTTGGCACAATTTTAAGTTGAAAAATAATAAATTTAATAGAAAAGGGCACATCCTTCATTATCCAATTTATTTTTCAAAAGATTATCTTATTCTTAATTATCCTATTCTCTTTCCATCATTATCCTCTTTCTTTTATTCATTATTATCCTATTTAATTTTCCTCTATAAATAGGAGTTTAAGGTTTCATTTTTCATTCATTTTCAAAATCGAAACGCCGAGCAGCTTCCAGAGAATGTACAACTCTAGTTTCCTATTTCAATTCTGAAATAGTCATTTTGAAGGTGTCAACGCGTAGATCACGAATACATGATTGAAATGATGACACGAAGGATGATCACGATGGAAAATCATCGTGACCGCCACCAATTCCTCGGAGAAGGTACTTTCTCCGATTCTGGTCATTCGGACCGATGAATTTAGAAATTTCAAGTTCTAAATATGCTTATATTTCGATTATCTTTAATTCTACCGATTCCGATTTTTGATGTTGTGAGTTTTCGGTATTTTTCCCCGTTTTCATTTTATGTAAATCTCAGATCTACTCTTCCTGGATAGTCATATTAGAAATCTTCTTTTTATAAATAGTCTTTGATCATTTGGATCTTGTAGTTAACCGGAATAGATTTTTGATTTCTTGTCGTTTGAAATCCGGATCCGAATATTACATTATAAATCTGCAAGTTTCGAATTTATCATCTAGCCGTCCGATCTTTGATCTGATTACACCATTAAATTCCTTATTTTCTGCACTATCAAAAATTGTACTTTTGATCGAAAATCCAACGAGTATCGAGCTCGATCGAGACCGATACATTTTCAGCTAAAATCTGTGAATATTCTTACCGAAACTCCCGTTTCACCCATTTTGGGTCGTCAAATCGAAAAAGTTTCTTCTCGAAAGTTGCTCGAAATAATATTTCCTATGCTCCCGTCGAATTTCGTAATTTTCGGATGAGTTTTGAATAATATCGATTATTTAATATAAGCAGTTATTTTATTTCCGAGAGCATGTGTTATCGAAAAATTCTAAATTTCTCATTCTTTACTCTTGGCATGCATAGTATCTTCCCTGAATATTTTCGTAATTTCCGAGCGGTTAAAAAGTGTCGTGGCATAGATGTGGTGAACTTTGGATAAATGACAAGTTTTGGAAAGAGACCTCTGTCAAATCAGTTGATCCCAGTAAAGCAAGAATAACGTTTTGGAATTTATTTCCTTCCTCGTCGAAATTATTTGAGGTCTCTAGAGTCGCGCAATCTATTTTAGAATAGAATAGAATTAGTAATAGTTCCGTTTATAGTAGATTAATTCCCGAAAATATAGCAATTATCCTGAGTTGAAGTTTACCTTCTGTAGTACCAGTTGAGCTAGAGAAATCATCAGGGTTGATTCTTTAGGAGTTAGCTTTTCAGAATCCCGAGAAAGGTGGGTTATACTATACTATATCTTTGCAAATTGTATCTTTCGAGTTATTAAGCTCTGCTTTTGTCAAAATTGCATATGTGACTATCTGTGTTAAATATTTACATGCTACTGTATGTTGTCGGAGTCTCATAAACCAGTGCTGTGTCAATGTGAGTAGCTACAGTATGCATGCATTGTTTGTCCTGCCCTACTCCTTGTCGGTAAGACTAAAATGAAACACTTATTGGTTATACTCTTTGGGTATACTATGGCCATACTCAACGTTATGCGCTGGTGATGTAGTTTGGGTTGCGGGCAGTGACGGGTTATACTCTTAAGCGCTTCACGATAAAATGTTTTGGTGAACTTAGGTTGCTTCCAACTTTTAAACCTCCTAAGTTTCACTACCTGCATGAACACAGATAGATTATTTTAATAAAATGATTTGCATAACTTGAATTATAAAACTTGCCCACTGAGTGCATTAGTACTCAGCCCAAATCTTTTCAAACATTTTCAGGTAAGTAGGCTGGAGCGTGGAGGTGACGAGGCTGAGATATGGGCTATTATGATCTACATATTTTTCTGTTGTCCCCTTTTATTTAGTATTCTATTAAGAATTGAGTTTCCGCACTTGTGATATTCTTTTGCTAAATGCTAAGAACTCTGATCTTGGTATTTTGTTGATATGATTTTGTTTCTCTGATTCTGAACATCTATTGACTTCCTAATTAACATGTCTCGTATGTTTAACCATATAATTATTCTAAGGGAAGGAAGCCCCGTCTTTTGTTATGCCTATATGATCATTCATGTTGGTCTATGGAAGGGCTTCATTTGTTCAGCATATTGGTGTCTGTTTCTCTTGTCGGCCTATGAATGCGTCTATTGATTGTTGGTATCTGTTTATTTGTTTTCGTTTGGCCTATGAAAGGGCTTATTGAATTGTTAAAGTTTCTATTCTTCTCTTATAAGCCGTTATAAACAGGGATTCGCCCTAGTTACAGAGGTTATGCTGTCCGATTTCTCGTAGGGCATAACCTATCTTTGGTATACTTAGTGATCAAATTTTATTCCAAACATTAATCCTTTTTGGATTAACACCCCGTCATTAATTTAATTACCCCATTTCTTTCCCGCTTCTTAATTTCCACCCCCGTGGCGTCCATTTCCACGATCTTTTGGGATCGGGGCGCTACATATATCCTCAATTTGGAAATAGTCTCAATACTCTCACGTTTGACCTCGAAATAAAAAAAAAAAGAGCAAAAGTAGTCCCATAGATGTTTATTCAAGCACTTTCAGTCCAACGTTTAAGGAAATTCCTCAAATGTTAACGTAAATCCATCTCATGACATTCACATGAATGTTTAATAATAATGATGATAATAATAATAATAATAATAATAATAATACAAAAATACATCTATGATTTTAGCCTTAATTTCTCTCCCAAATTAAAATTTTATTCTCCAAATGGTGCAATCCCTCTGTCCTCGTCTCTCATCCCCGGCCCAACCTAGGTGTTCGAACTCTGGCTCGCCTGAGTAACCTCGACGCCCGACGGCTAAATGAAATCTCTTAGGAGAAATGGAATTGACAAGATTGAGTTTAATTTGATTAATGGGTGTGTGAGGAATCGAGACTTTGGGATGGTACTGAAGTTGTTCGATGAAATTCTTGAACAAGATCTTAGACTATATTTTTCTTTCACTATTAGCGCATGATCGGGCCAATTATACTTGATATTTTGGGGCGATTTTATGTGGTTTGATTGTGTTAATTGTTATATAATGATGCTATTTTGGAAGAAGTAGTACCTTGTGGGTTTTTGCAGGGCATTGACGCAAAGATGAAGAAAATGGTGTGTTTTTGGTGAAGAAATGAAGCTTTGCGCAAGAAGTTGAAATTGAAGGGAGAAAAGCCACGCCGTATGGGCATATGGTAGGACGAATGGGCGGATAACTCAAGAAACTGGGCCTGAACGTGCGTTTATGGGCTGGAACACGGAAATTACTTAAGCCCAAGGTCTGGACGCGAGCTAGAAGAGTTCCCACCTCCTTAAGAGTCCCGTTTTTGTTAACTTCCTTGTTGGCATAGATTAGGATGGTTATTTCCTTGTTGATATTATCTTATTTTAGGAATTTGATATATAGATTAGATCTTATCATATTTTGCATATTCAGACTTTATTTTCTGCACGCAAGAACGAGAGTAGACGACGTTTTCTCCCTGAAGCAGAATAGTTCATCTTCTTCGTTTTTATTTTCATGGTATTTCTTATTTCAATATTTTTGCAATTCAATCTTAATATGAGTTCTAGTTAATTTCTCTTATTCTGGAAACAACTAACGAAACCCTGGCTTAAATAAGCTGTGAGATCTAATCGTGTTCATCGTTCAATTTATTGCATGCATTTGTTATTCTTTGTATTTCAAGTCGTTAATTGTTTCAATATTGCTAGGTAGTTGCAAATACTTGGTGAATTGGAATTAATTAGTAGTCAATTAAACCGGCCATCCGTAATTGTGGTTTAAGTTTAATTAGTGGCAAAACGGTTATTCAGAACCAGGGAGAATAACAATCTTAATTCACGGTCCTGCGTCAGAGTCTGTTAATTATGAATCGGGTTCCTCTAGATTTTAAGGCTGTCGGCTCATTAAACCTATAGAGCGTCTCTTACGGTTGTCAGTCGATTAGGGAAATAATTGGTGAAGCGTCTTCCTAATTATCGAGAAGCTATGGAGGAATTAGGCTGCGTCAGTAAGCGTCTTCGGTAGCTATAACTGATTTGTATGTGTCAATTGAAGTAATCATTGCATCAAAGATCGGTTTAGGTAAGCTAGGGTGGAGTTAATTGGATTCCAGAATACTTTTTCTCATATTTTAAGTTCGTTCGATTTAATTACGTGCGCATTTATTTTATATTTAATTGTTAGTTTCGTTTATTTTTTTATAATTACAAAAACCCCTTTTGAAGTTTGGTTATACAGATTGAGAGTATATGGTGATTCTCGCCGGTCCGTTAGGAGACGATCTCGCTCATCGCTGTACTCGTGTAGTAAGGGCATACCGACTGTTGTTGGGGATTTTATTTTTGGTGTAAAACGACGCACCAAATTTTGGCGCCGTTGCCGGGGATCGGTTCTAAAGCAGTAATTACTCTCATATTTTCAGTTTGTTATTTTTTCTTATCTTTAATTTTTTGTTTTCCAGTGCATGACCCGTTCCTCGCAAAAAGAGAAGTTGTTGTTCGATCCAAAGCCAGAAAGAACTCTGCACCAGTTGAGGAGAGCTGCTAAGGCAGCTGAGGCAGTCTCCGTCCCAGAATTAGATACTTTTGATCTGCATCAATTGTTCGAAGCGAGTATGGCTAATAACGAGAATCGAGCTCTTATCCATCCCGCTAAACCAGCTCCGCTGATTCGAGAGCTGGGGCGCCATCGTAACAACAGGCCTATCTGCATCGTCCTACCTACCATTTCAAATAATGCAGAGATACGACCAGGGTTCATACAAGTTCTGCCAAAGTTCAGCGATCTACCTGGAGAGAGTGCACACACACACCTGGCTGAATTCGATCTAGTCTGCTCCACGTTGCGTCCTCAAGGATTTTTTGCTAATAATCTGCGGCTACTGACTTTTTCGCACACTTTGCAAGGAAGAGCCAGGGAGTGGCTCTTTGATTTACGATCTGGTTCGATCACTTCGTGAGAGGAGCTGGAAGAGCAGTTCTTGCGCAAATTCTTCCCAGAATCAAGAGCTGCGAATCTGAGGATGGCCATTAGCAGTATCAAGCAGAAGCAACATGAAAGTTTGGCCGAGTACTGGGCACGTTTCCAGCAGCTATGCCGCAAATGCCCGGATCACGGATTCTCTGATTATCAGTTGTTCACAAATTATTTTTATCGAGGCATGTCTTCTTTTGACAGAAAAATTGTGGACGCGGCCAGTGGAGGATCTCTCATTAACAAGACTTTGGATGAGGCAAAACAGCTCATAATTGATATGGTATCTGGAGGTCAACAATATGAAGACGATGATGATGATTGCTACAGGCCAGTAAAAGGGATTGATCGAGCTGAGAACTGTGGAGTGAATGAAAAGATTGATGCACTAACTTCTTTGGTTAGAGGCCTAGCGGTTGCCCAAACAAAGCATTCCCGATGTGGTGTATGCACAGAAAGTGGACACTTTACCGATGAGTGCCCAACATTGCAGGACCCTTCCACCGAGCAAGCTTGTTATGGCTTGGGCGACGCACAGCAAGATGCCCTCAGAGGAATCCATTACGATGCCCCACGAAGCGATAACTTTCGGAGAAGGCGGACCAATGATCCTTACTCCAACACTTACAATCCGGGATGGAGAGATCACCCAAATTTCCGCTGGAAATAGCCTGGCGATCAGCCTGCAGCTGGAGCTTTACCTCCGAGACCACCGAGAGACAGTCCGTATGCCCATACGGACAAACCTGCACCAAGTATGAGTGAAATTATGAAATGTCTAGAACAAAGCAATGCTCTGGTGAATAGTTTGGCACAAAATCAGAAGGCATTCCAGCAAGAAACACAAGCTGCCCTTGGCAGTATGGGCACACAGATCACTCAGCTAGCCACGCAGATGAACAAGTTGCAAGGGCATACAGGAAAGCTACCCTCACAAGCTGAACAAAACCCCAGAGGCAACGTGAGTGCCGTGACCCTCCGAAGTGGGAAAGAATTGGTTGAAGTAGAGAAAAAGGCCGAGAAGAGCATGCCGCATGGGCATACTGCATAGACTGAAGATGAATCCAATTCAAAGGAAGAACAGTCTTCTGCAGCTACCGAGCCTACCCCTGTTGAGGTACAAGCTGACTCTAAGAATTCTAATTCTATAGTTGCAGCTCCTTTTCCTTCCAGGTTGATTCGCAACAAGAAAGAAAATGATGAAAAGGCAATTCTGGAGCTGTTCAAGAAGGTGGAAATCAATCTACCTCTAATTGATGCCATTAAGCAAGTACCCAGATATGCAAAATTCTTGAAGGAATTATGTGCCAAGAAGATCCGGTACGGGAAGGATGCTCGAATTCAAGTTGGTGAAAATGTCTCCGCAGTGATCCAACGGAAATTGCCACAGAAATGCAGGGATCCAGGTATGTTCACTATCCCTTGCATCATTGGGAGTAAAAAGGTTGAGAAAGTCATGCTAGATTTAGGCGCATCCATAAATGTTATGCCTTTATCTATGTACAAAGAATTGCAATTAGGTCCTATGAAAGATACTCGAGTCATCATCCAGTTAGCTGATAGGTCTAATGCATATCCTCAGGGTGTAGTTGAAGATGTTTTGGTCAAAGTGAATGAATTGATTTTCCCTGTGGATTTTTACATTGTGGATATGGATGACGCTCTTTCTTCCCATAGATCACTGATTCTGTTAGGACGTCCTTTTATGAAAACTGCAAGAACTAAGATTGATGTTGATACTGGCATGCTTAGTTTTGAATTTGATGGTGACATTGTTACATTTAATATATTTGAAGCTATGAAGCATGTTGAGGATCCTGAGGCTCTTTATATGGTTGATATTGTTGATACATTAGTTGACGAGTTTGTTGAGCATAATTTCAGGGATGACCATTTAGAACAGGTTCTTTTCGGTGGAGTGACTGAAACAGCCGCCAACTCAGAAGAAGAAGCCACAATCAGAGAGATTATTCAGCAACTCTATGCCACCAGTGAATTTTCAGTTCGAAATCTCGTAGGCCGTATGCCCATACCGACGGACACTGCACCGATTCTGCCCTCTCATGTGAAAGCTCCCACTCTGGAACTGAAAGTCCTCCCTGAGCATCTGAAATATGCCTACCTCGAGGAGCAAGATACGTTGCTTGTCATCATTAGCAAAGATCTCTCTCCAGACCAAGAGAGCCGACTACTAAAGGTTTTGAAGCTACACCAAGGAGCTATCGGGTGGACTTTGGCAGACATCAAAGGCATCAGTCCAGATATCTGCATGCATCGCATTTTTCTGGAGCCGGATAACAAACCGTCTAGAGATCCACAGAGGAAATTGAATCCGATGATGAAAGAGGTGGTTCTCAAAGAAATCCTCAAGCTACTCCAACTAGGGATTATTTACCCTATCTCCGACAGTGAATGGGTCAGTCCAGTACACGTGGTCCTTAAGAAATCCGGTTTCCAGCTTGTGAAGAATGAGAACAATGAGTTGATTCCAATGCGGTTGCAAACTGGTTGGCGCATGTGCATAGATTTTCGAAAATTAAATGATGCAACCCGCAAAGATCATTTTCCCTTGCCGTTCATTGATGAGATGCTTGAACGATTGGCAGGAAAATCATTCTTTTGCTTCCTCGATGGGTATTCGGGCTACTTTCAGATTTTTGTCGCCCAAGAGGACCAAGAAAAGACGACTTTTACATGCCCGTTTGGAATGTTTGCCTGCCGAAAGATGCCATTTAGATTGTGTAACGCTCCTGGCACCTTCCAACGGTGAATGATGAGTATCTTCTCCGACTTGATTGAGAGCTGCATCGAAATCTTTATGGATGATTTTACCGTGAATGGAGATTCATTTGAGCAATGTTTGGAGCATTTGGATAAGGTACTCCAAAGATTTGTTGAGACCGACTTGGTGCTGAATTTCGAGAAGTGTCATTTTATGGTGCAACAAGGTATCGTGCTTGGCCATGTCATCTCTGCCAAAGGGATCGAAGTTGATCGAGCGAAGGTTGATTTAATCGTGAAGCTGCCTTATCCTTCTAATGAGAAGGAGATCCGTACCTTCTTAGGTCACGCAGGCTTTTACCGGCGCTTTATTCAAGATTTCTCCAAGATCGCTCAACCAATGACCAAGTTGTTACAAAAAGATGCTCCTTTTGATTTTGATGATAAGTGTAAGGAAGCCTTTGATATTTTGAAAGAAAAGCTCACTTCTGCGCCCATCATTCAGCCACCACAATGGGGCCTCCCTTTTAAGCTCATGTGCGACGCCAGTGATTTTGCGGTTGGAGCGGTCCTTGGACAAAAGAGTGGGAAGCAAAGTCATGTCATATATTATGCTTCCAAGACCCTTAATCCAGCCCAATGTAATTACACAACAACGGAGAAAGAGCTCTTGGCCGTAGCTTTTGCATGCGAGAAGTTTAGATCCTATCTTGTTGGATCGAAAGTGGTGGTTTACACAGACCATGCCGCTCTGAAATACTTGCTCTCCAAGAAAGAATCAAAGCCGCGCCTCATTCGCTGGGTTTTGCTTCTGCAAGAGTTCGATTTGGAGATTAAAGACAAAAAGGGAGCTGAAAACAATGTTGTTGATCACTTGAGCAGACTGTTGACAGAACCCGACGGTATGCCCATACCGGATGATTTTCCAGATGAGCTCTTACTTGCTGCTGCGGATACAGCCCCTTGGTATGCAGATTTGGTGAATTTTCTAACCTCTGGAATTTTCCCTAAGGGTACCGACACTGCAAAGAAGAACAAGTTACGAAGCCAGGCCAAATACTTCATATGGGATGATCCGTATTTGTGGAAAACATGTGCCGACCAAGTGATTCGTCGATGTATCCCTGATGATGAGATCCAATCCATTCTTACTTTCTGCTATGCCCATGCCTGCGGCGGCCATTTTGGACCAAGAAGGACAACCCGAAAGGTCCTTGATTGTGGATTTTATTGGGAGACGATTTTCCGGGACGCTTATCACTTTTGCAAGGGTTGTGATCGATGCCAACGCTTGGGTAACATTTCTTCCAAGAATGAGATGCCCCAAGTACCTATTCTGGTGTGCGAAATCTTTGATGTATGGGGGATGGACTTCATGGGACCCTTTCCGAGCTCGTTTGGTCAGTCCTACATCTTGCTAGCCGTTGACTATGTTTCCAAGTGGGTCGAGGTTAAAGCTACACCGACAAACGATTCCAAGGTGGTTAGTAAGTTTCTCAAAACTCAAATTTTTCAGCTCTTTGGCATCCCTCGAGCTATCATTAGCGACCAAGGCATACATTTTTGCAATCGCACATTAGAAGCTTTGTTCAAGAAATATGGTGTTCACCACCGCGTCGCCACTGCCTATCATCCCCAGTCCAATGGGCAAGCCGAGGTCTCGAATCGTGAGATCAAGAATATTCTGGAGAAGACCGTATGCCCACACCGCAAGGATTGGAGTCTGCGCCTGGATGACGCCGTATGGGCATACCGCACGGCATTCAAAACACCTATCGGGATGTCCCCCTATCGGTTGATCTTTGGGAAGCAATGCCATTTACTGGTTGAGATAGAACATCGAGCCTTGTGGGCAGTCAAGCAATGTAATTTCGACCCTCACCTCGCCGGTAATGAGAGGCGTTATCAATTACAAGAGCTGGAGGAAATTCGGTTGGAAGCTTATGACAGTGCCAGTGCCTACAAAGACAGAACTAAGTTTCTCCATGATAAATACATCCGGCGCAAGACTTTTGAAGTCGGCCAGAAGGTCCTTCTTTTCAATGCCCGCCTCCAACTCATGCCGGGTAAATTGAAATCTCGTTGGATCGGACCATTTGAGGTTGTTCATGTCAGTCTCCATGGAGCCGTGGAAATTCGTAGTCTCACTACTCAGAAGCTGTTGTACGTTAATGGTCAGCTACTCAAACCTTATTGTTCCACGTCTGACTGGTCAAGTTTTGATGGGGTCGATTTGACAACCCCGGTATCCACCGATTGATCCTGCTCATTTCGTCGAGCCTCCGACGTTAAATAAGGGCGCTATTCGGGAGGCAACCCGATCTCTTTTTCTTTTTCTTTTATGTTTTTAGTTTTCCTTTTATATCTGCTTTTTTTTATATACAGTTCCTTTTCTTTTCAAAACACAATAAAAAAAACAAAAAAAAAACAAAAAAATAGAATCAAAATAAGAACTGGTGTCGGCTGGGTACCATTTTAAGTATGGGGGGGTGACTTTCGCACCTTTTAATTTCTTCAGGGACCATATTGCAATTAGGAGATTCTCAAATTGGGATTTTTCCCTTTTGCCCTAATTGCATCCCAATTTAACCCCCCCCCTTTAGTCAAATTATTTTCACAGCTCTCTCTTACCCCCCTTGTGCAATTGTTTTTAAGATTTTCACCGCCTCTTCAGCTTCCCGCGCTTTCATCAACTTCCCCACCGGTCTCTCTCCGATCACCGCCGGTCACCGCCACTACCAACATGGGCAAGAAATGAAGTGCCACGAAGCGAACCATCACCCCCTCCGATATTCCATCCCCTCCATCGGCCGACCCATCCCCACCGTCACACTCACCGGCGGTCGTGTCCCCACATTCAACGGTTAATTTTCCGGTGCCGCCGTCCGTTCTTGCGCCTCCACCGGCATCCTCTCCGCCTCCTCCCACTCCTAACCCTATTCCGGCGTTGAATCAGCTGCCACCCTTCCTGCGCCGGTCCCGGCACCATTCTGAGAGCGCGAGTGTCACTATTCCGTCCGTGAGTAAGCGACGCCGCACATGGCCGCCGCTGTTCATCGACCTCACCGCCGGAGCCCCCAGTACCACTGTTCTCTCTCCGGCCCCTGTCGCTGCCAATCCTATAGCATCCCCCGTTCCTTCTCGATCATCCTCCGCCACCCTTTCCGAGGCACGAATTCCTACTCCAGCCGACTCTCCTCTGCCAGGCGCACCCTCTCCACCACCATCCCCTGTCTTCGTGCCCTCTGCCACGGCTCGCCGCCGTGTTCGGTCGAAATCTACTGCCCCCGGACCCTCTGCACCACCGCCTCCTCTCCCACGGCCGCCGTTCCGGCAACCGGATCAGGTACGTTCTCGTGCCGAAAGGAACGCCAAGCGCGGTCTGATCGGCGCTCGTGTTTTTGATTGGGATGACATTGCTATTCTAGGGGTTACTGACCAGATTAAATCACACTTTGCTCATATCGGTTGGTCCCCGTTTTTAGATGTTTCTACCCCGGTTCATAGGGAGTTGTACTTAGAATTCCTTTCTTCATATGTGTTTGATTCCTCACGAGCTCTTGATGATACGCATGCTGTAGTGTTTTCTTTACGAGGTCAAAATTTCCACATGTCTATCAATGCTTTGAATGTGGTTTTGGGCTTCGAGTCTGATGAGTCTCTTCATGATGAGTTGTATGAATCTGCTTTGTGTGATGTGTCTGAGTCCTTTTCTGCTCTTGCCTCTGAGCGTTGGCGTGTGTTAAGCATTGAATCTGATTTTGCTACCCGTTCCTCTCGTAATGCCAACATCTGTGATGATGCTATCCGTCTGTGTCATAGGTTCTTAGTCGCCAATTTGTTTGGCCGTATTGATATGATGAATGTGGTCACTCTGCAGGAGCTTTTCATTCTTGATTGCATGATTTCCCACACAAAGTTGAATTTTGCATTTTGGTTAGCACGTCAGTGGCAGTATAGTGCCAACCATTTTCTTTGTCGAGCTCCTTTAGGATATTTTGTGACTTTGCTTGCACAACATTTGCGTATTCCTCTTGATGATCCTGAGCCTCTACCTGCCACACTTTTTACTATTGCTGATTTCGCTGCCATGCGTCTGATCTGTGTTGATGCCCAAAGGCAGTACAAACTCACCCGACCGGGCGTCCAAGGTCCGAGTCATTTTCCAAGTGCAGGTCCTTCTTCTTCTTCCACCACCCCTGCTGCCACTTCCTCTCTCCTGCCTGAGATTGAGGCCCTTATCCTTGCAGCCACTCGAGGCTTGGAGGATCGACTTAGACAGCGTTTAGATGCAATTGATGATCGCCTCACTGCTTTCGAGCAGGTCCTGCGTCATCTCTCGGATTGAAGAGTTTGCCCCTCTCTTCCCCTTGTGTTACGTGTCGTTTGGTTAATTTTTTCTTGTGTTTTGCTTTGTTTTCCTTTGTTACTTTCTGTTCTTTTTGTTGCATCCTCTTCTTCCACACAGTGAGGACCCTGTGGTCTTTAAGTATGGGGGGAGAGTGATAGTTGTTGCGTCTTATGTCTACAAATCCGTAAAAAAAAAATTTTTTTTACAGTTTGGTGTTTTCTGCTTCCTTTCTGTGTTGTGTTCACTTGTTTTTTTTGGTTTAGTATTGGTTGCCATGATTTGGGAAGTATGAGGAGGAGGGGCTATGATTTGGTTTGAATGGTTTGGTGGTTGTTGTTCTGTGATACGGATACACCAATCTTTGATGAATTTGTGAACGATGGATTGTGCTTTTGGATCATTTTTTTGAATAAGCCTATAAATGTGAGTTTTTGAGCATGTGAGCATGAACCATCTTTATGAAGCTCCCATTTCTTTTGTGAGAGTGTCAGATTGTGTTTATTCAATGCTTGCTTTGCCTTGTTGCCCTTGTTTTATCCCCTTTGAGTATCAAACATTAAAATGATAAAGGCATTAGGAATTAACCAAGTTTTGGCCTAAAAGAAAATTCCCTACCCTTCAAATTGCCAATTAGTGAGCCTGTTGAGCCTAATAATCCTCATGATTCTTGATTACAGCCACTATACATGAAGCCATAAGCCTTGATTAGCCTTTTTTTGACCGTGAGAATATGCAAGTTCTGTCCTAACTAATTGAGCTGCAATAATGGTAACAGATGCTGGAAAGTGAGGAAGGCAGATTTTATGCGCCTGTTTTAACAAAAAAAAAAAGAGAAGCAAAGCTTCGAGAAAAAAAAAGGAGAAAAGAGTAAGAAAAGAAAAGAAACAACAAGGAGGGATGAAAGAAAGAAAGTGAATAAAAACATCCCTGTGTTTATATGAATTAAGGAACTCCAGCTTTTGAATTGTAAATGTGTGCAGTTGGGTGTGAGATTTTTGTGTTGGAATGCTTGCATATTCTCCTTTTAAGCTACTAAATCCAAAAGAATCTTACCTCTAAACCTAAGCCCCGTTACAACCCTTGAAAAAAAAAAGCCCTTTTGATTTATGTTTTGAACTTAATTGTTGATAATTCCAGTGACATATAGGCAAAGCTATGCTAAGAATGACAAATCACGACTTGTGTGAATTGCTTTATTCCCTTCTTTGAGAGATTTGGAGTGAATCATGGTGAGGCTGGATCATTGAGCACTTTCTTGACATAAATGAGAAGTTTTGGTGTATTCCTTAGAATAAAACAGGTTGGTGGTTGTGGTGAGATTAATCATGGTTCCTACTCCGAGCACCTTTCGGATCGAGGCAGCTGGTACCTTTTGTGCTTTATTTGTTTTTGTCGGAGTTTGTGTTTCTTTTGTGTGCTTGGATATGCTCGAGGACGAGCGTTATCTAAGTACGGGGGGATTTGATCGGGCCAATTATACTTGATATTTTGGGGCGATTTTATGTGGTTTGATTGTGTTAATTGTTATATAATGATGCTATTTTGGAAGAAGTAGTACCTTGTGGGTTTTTGCAGGGCATTGACGCAAAGATGAAGAAAATGGTGTGTTTTTGGTGAAGAAATGAAGCTTTGCACAAGAAGTTGAAATTGAAGGGAGAAAAGCCACGTCGTATGGGCATACGGTAGGACGAATGGGTGGATAACTCAAGAAACTGGGCCTGAACGTGCGTTTATGGGCTGGAACACGGAAATTACTTAAGCCCAAGGTCTGGACGCGAGCTAGAAGAGTTCCCACCTCCTTAAGAGTCCCGTTTTTGTTAACTTCCTTGTTGGCATAGATTAGGATGGTTATTTCCTTGTTGATATTATCTTATTTTAGGAATTTGATATATAGATTAGATCTTATCATATTTTGCATATTCAGACTTTATTTTCTGCACGCAAGAACGAGAGCAGACGACGTTTTCTCCCTGAAGCAGAATAGTTCATCTTCTTCGTTTTTATTTTCATGGTATTTCTTATTTCAATATTTTTGCAATTCAATTTTAATATGAGTTCTAGTTAATTTCTCTTATTCTGGAAACAACTAACGAAACCCTGGCTTAAATAAGCTGTGAGATCTAATCGTGTTCATCGTTCAATTTATTACATGCATTTGTTATTCTTTGTATTTCAAGTCGTTAATTGTTTCAATATTGCTAGGTAGTTGCAAATACTTGGTGAATTAAAATTAATTAGTAGTCAATTAAACCGCCCATCCGTAATTGTGGTTTAAGTTTAATTAGTGGCGAAACGGTTATTCAGAACCAGGGAGAATAACAATCTTAATTCACGGTCCTGCATCAGAGTCTGTTAATTATGAATCGGGTTCCTCTAGATTTTAAGGCTGTCGGCTCATTAAACCTATAGAGCGTCTCTTACGGTTGTCAGTCGATTAGGAAAATAATTGGTGAAGCATCTTCCTAATTATCGAGAAGCTATGGAGGAATTAGGCTGCGTCAGTAAGCGTCTTCGGTAGCTATAACTGATTTGTATGTGTCAATTGAAGTAATCATTGCATCAAGGATCGGTTTAGGTAAGATAGGGTGGAGTTAATTGGATTCCAGAATACTTCTTCTCATATTTTAAGTTCGTTCAATTTAATTACGTGCGCATTTATTTTATATTTAATTGTTAATTTCGTTTATTTTTTTATAATTACAAAAACCCCTTTTGAAGTTTGGTTATACAGATTGAGAGTATAGGGTGATTCTCGCCGGTCCTTTGGGAGACGATCTCGCTCATCGCTGTACTCGTGCAGTAAGGGCATACCGACTGTTGTCGGGGATTTTATTTTTGGTGTAAAACGACGCACCAGCGCATTGTTTTTTTTGATAGAATAAAGCAATGACATTCTAATGTCCTGATAGAAAAATTATGTAACTGAGTTAAAATTCAGCTAGAATATAGAAAATCAAAGAAATTGAAATCTTTACAAAAACAATGATTCATGATGTTACTATGGGTACCAAAAATATGAAGGTTTAGGAGTATGGATATACGTTTTTCTTTTGTTTTCAATCATAATATTATTTATTTATTTATTTATTTTTGTGTTAATTAATCTCTTGTTTCATTCGTGGCTTGTATTTGCAAATGGGCCAATAGTTAAGAAAAAAATGTCCTCATTGTATTCTTCCTATTTTAGGTGTTTTTGATTTTTTTTAGAAGGATGCTGATACAGACTCATTTTCGTGTCCTTTTTCCTTATCTTCTTTTTTACTTGTTTTTAGTACTTTTAGTTGTACATAAAGTCTTGCTAGGGATAAGGTGTGACAGGGGAGAGAAGGAGCACGATTGGACCCATTGTGGGCTTAACCAAGATCCCAACTCGCTTGAGGGTATAAGAAGGATGTTGGAGCTTTGAATGTCGGTTGCGGATTTAGCGCAGAAGTTCAGCAACCAACTCTATTCAGATGGCATGGGTCCACGTGTGTAGCAATTTTAAAGCTAGGGGAGGTTAATTCCGATGTGAAGAAGAGAGAAGATGAGGAGAGAAATATAAAAGGATAGATGAGAGAGAAGATATGGAGCAAGTACCCTACAACATCCACAAGCATTACCGTTGGTGCTGAATAAGTCGGGGGATTCAAGTCATTGAACATGAGTACAATGAGCTGATCCAAACATGTCTACAAACACACTGGAGAATCTGTATTAACTACAGGAAGCTGAATGCACTCACAAGGAATGATCACTTCCATTTACCCTTCATCGATCAGATGTTGGAGTGTCTTGCGGGAAAATCATACTTTTGCTTCCTTGACGGCTACTTAGGCTATATGCAGATCTATGTGGCCTAAGAAGACCAAGAGAAGACAACCCTTACATGTCCTTTTGGTACCTTTGCGTATTGGTGCATGCCATTCGGACTATGCAACACACCAGACACCTTCCAAAGATGTATGATGAGTATCTTCTCGAACATGCTTGAAACATGCATTGAGATCTTCATGGACGACTTTACCGTTTATGGAGACCATTTTGACCAGTGCCTTGGAAACTTGAAGAGGCTCCTGAAACGATGTATGGAGAAAGATCTTGTGCTAAATTATGATAAATGTCACTTCATGGTCTGAGAATGGATTATTTTAAGGCATATGGTCTCAGAGAGAGGAATCAAAATAGATAGGGCAAAAGTAGACATCATCGCCAAATTGCCCTATCCTAATACAATTAAGTAGATCCATGTATTCCTTAGGCACGTGGGGTTTTATCAACAGTTCACCAAGAAGAGGCATTCGAGTTTGAAGATGATTGTAAGAAGGCCTTTTATGATCTCTGAAGAAAATTAGTCTCTTCACGAGTAATCCAACCCCCAGACTGGGGTATGCCTTTTGAAGTCATGTGTGATGCAAGTGGATATGCCATGTGAGTAGTTTTAAGGCAGAAAATGGGCAAAGAGAGCTATGTCATCTATTGTGCCTCCAAGACACTAAACCCTACTCAGTGTAACTACAAAACCACCGAAAAGGAACTGCTGGTAGTGGTGTTTGCCTTTGAAAAATTCAGGTCATATCTGCTAGCAAAAAAGAATCAAAGCCACATCTCATAAGGTGGATACTGTTACTAAAAGAGTTCGATGTAGAAATAAAAGATAAAACAAGAGCTGAAAACTTTGTAGCTGACCACCTCAGCAGACTGATGATCGAAACCAGAGAAGAAATAACCAAAATATTCCCGGATTAATACATATACCTGCTTGAGGGCAAATCCAAGTCGGAACCTTGGTATGCCGACATCGTCAACTACTTGGTGAATTGACGATGCCCAGTTGGAATGAGCGACTACCAGAAGAAAAAGTTGGTCAGAGAAAGCCGATTTTATGATTGGGAACCTCCAGACTTGTGGAAGATAGGAGCCAATCAGATCATAAGGAGGTGTGTACCTAAAAGAGAGGCCAAAGCCATCTTGAAATTCGGCCATACAGATGTTTGTAGAGGACACTTTGGCCCGATGTGAAATACTCGCAAGATCCTTAATGGGAGATTTTACTTATCCACCATGTTTAAAGAAGCCTACCCCTATTGCAAAAGTTGTAGCAACTGCCAAAGGGCCGGGAACATCTCTATAAGAGAGTCTATGCCATTGATCCCTATTATGCCCATAGAGATCTTTGATATTTGGGAGATCGATTTCATGGGACCCTTCCCAAAATCAGGAGCCAACCTATACATAGTCTTCATCGTGGACTATGTCTCAAAGTGAGTAAAAGCCAAGGCAACCGCTGCTAACGATGCAAGGACAATGGTGAACTTCTTGAAATCTAACATATTTTGTAGGTATGGAGTGCCCAAAGTGTTGATAAGTGACCCAGGAACCCACTCCTGCAATATTGTCATAAAGAGGTTGCTACGTCAATATGGGGTCACCCACAGAGTATGGGCTGGATTTTTCTTCAGAAAACTTGCGAGTGAGGTCGTGAATATTGGATTCCTTGAATTTCTTTGCACGTTGGAGCCACATCGACTCGCGACCCGAGTCGCGACTGAAGTTGCGGGTCATTTGAGCCTATCCGATTTTAAGCTGGTTTTGGGATTTTTCTAACTAGGTATAAAAAGCGATTTTTGGCAAAAATTATAGACAATTTATCATACCTTAAAGTTGCCAGTAGAGAAGAATGTGAAGAGCGAAGATGCAAGGAGTTCAAGATTAGAGATAGATTAAATATTCTGGATTTTATTTACTTTAATTATTTAATAACAATGTTTTCTTCCGGATTTGTTTTGGATATTTATTTTACGATGACTAGATAAAACGCTAGTGTTCTAGGGTTGAATTATGATTTATTTATGAAGTTCTTTTGAATCATTTTATTTTGGTATCTATGATTTGAACATGTTTTGACATTACAAGAAAATAATGTTTAGGCGACAGAAAAATCCGTCACCCGAACTTAAAATTATGTCACTAATAACACGGGCGATGGAATGTGCCCATCACCCGTTTCCAGTTGCTTATAACACGAGCGACATAATTTTTCCATCTCGAACTGAGATGATGGAATTAGTGATGGATTTTTCCGTCACTAAATTATCGCCAAATTCAGTCTTAAGAATATAAAAAAAATAAAAAATTTAGAGACATATTTAGTGACGGAAAATATTCATCACTAAAAAATAGATAAATAATCTATAAATATTTTGAGATAAGCCCATTGGCCGACCCAACCCACAAGAACTGGCCCAACACACAAGAGGCCATATACACCCTTCCTCATTTAATGGGAAACGATTTTGCTCCAATAGGTTTCGATCACCAACAATACTCCCGGTTGAACAACTAAACATTAAACCGTGAGGCCAAAGTCCTTACATGTGAAATGTATAGAATATTACTCCCTTCGTTTCCCATTAAGTGTAATTTTGGATGAATGCACACATATTAATAAATTAATTAAGTTAACTAATACACCCTTATGTACATTAAATGGGTTAAATATAGATGTATGAATGCATTAAATGAGGGTAAATGTGTGAAAAAAGTGAATTTTCTGTCTTGAATTTTTAGAATGACACCTTTTTGAAAGAAAAATTAAATACTGGAATGACATTTATTCAGAAACGGAGGGAGATACATGTTTAAATTAATACATCCTTTTTTGTGTATATTCTTCTTTTCAATAATAATAATAATAATAATAATAATAATAATAATAATAATAATAATAATAATAATAAAAATAAAAATAATAATAATAATAATAATTAAAAGAATATAAATATTATTTTCTATCTATTATTTATTTTTAATAACCATTATTTAATATTAGATTATTTAAATAATTTCGTCAAATATTATATATTTATAACATATACAAAAGCAAAATTAAAAGTATTAAATAAATGATTAATATAATTATATTTTAAAAATTATTTTAAAATATTATAGTGTTATAAAATATTAAAATAAAAAAACTAAAAATAAAAAATAATAATAAAATATTATATACATTAAATTTAAATGATCAATATTTGATCATTTAAATAAAAAAATTATATACATTGAATTTAAATTTAAAAAAAATAAAAAAATTAAAATAAAATATTATATACATTATATTTAAATGATCATATATTGAGTTACTAACAATAAAATCTTAATTTATAACTAAGATATTGTGATAGTTCGATCACTAGAAATATTGTATATAGAGAATCATTTTAAAATTAATAACATTCTAAAATTTTTTAATTCACTTGTTCATATAACTAAGATAGTGATATAGCTCAATTACTACAAATATTGTATATACAAAACTATTTCAAAATTAAATAACATTCTATATTTTATTAATTCACTTATTTATATAAACTTATAATATGGATTGTCTTTAAATACTTCAATTAAGTTCAATCAATACATGGGTCCAAAACTAAAAATATAAAAACACAATTTTTGTTCTGTTTTCTTTTTTTTTGTGCCATTTTATAAGCGTTATTTTAGTATTTTCATTTATTTTGTATTTTCAATTATCTGTACATCTTGATTGCATTGGGGATTTCGTGTGTCATTTCTTGTTATTTTCAGTGTGTCATAATTAATTTATTGCTATTTAGTTTAATTTTAAATTTTCTTTTGGGTTCACCCAACACTAATTAATGTATATTAAAAAAATAGTTATGGCAGGGGATATAATATGGAATGATATGGAGGATTTAATATGGCTAATAATAATCAAAATTATCTAATATCAATTTTCATAATACTTTCCACTCTATATTACTCAGTCATTTGATTTATAGAAATCTCGTAACTATCTGCCAACATAGAGGTCAGAACACATTATCAATATTTTCTAAACAAAAGTAAATATGCTCAATTGTCATAGTCTCATGTATATAAATTTTTGTTGTCCATGACCAACCATTTGTTTTCCATATGTGTGTGTGTGTGTGATATGTAATTATGAGGCAACTAACATATCTGAAAATAAAAAAGTTAGCCATGTATTCATATAATAGGAGACAACTCACATTGTTGAACAATGAATAAGATAGCTAATTATTTTTGCTGGCCCTAATATCTTAACTCAATCAAATCACGAGAAATTAACTGATGAATAATATGTCTTTCCAGGAACCCAATCATATGGAATAACTTTGTCTGCATACACTGATCTTGATTGAACATCAAATAACTTCACTGAAAAAGGCCCTGTGACTCCACTAGGTATACCAACTTTCCAAGTTTCGCCCCAATCACGTTGCATGACCAACGTTGACCTGCCCGATGGTGTGATTTCAATATACCCAATTTCACCGTCTCCGTTCACATTCTCCACTGCAAAATCCTAGATAGTATGGGTTCGATCCCGAGTCAATCTTCAGTGCTATATTTGACTTGTAGTAACATGTAAC
The DNA here is from genome assembly GCA_026008535.1 of Perilla frutescens. NCBI lineage: Eukaryota > Viridiplantae > Streptophyta > Magnoliopsida > Lamiales > Lamiaceae > Perilla > Perilla frutescens. The sequence goes on along the minus strand of BRKX01000008.1, from coordinate 63,721,304 downwards.
CCTGTATATGATTAAAATTTTGAAGGTTTGTTACGTGAATATGAATTGCTTGAAATTAAATAGATATATATATATATATATATGGATTTTTACCAACATAAATATTCAATTAGCAAGGTATGTATCTAAGTAATTAATAGGACTAATTGAGATCATGTATTGTGTTTTATGTTTATCATCGATACATGGTTGAAAATTTTATTTGCAAATCACCCATAGTAATAACTGATTTAGAATGAATTTCTGATTATAACGGATATGTTGAAAACACTATTGATTAAATACTAAATAATAATTATATACCTTAATGGAGTAGAAAGAACCATAACTTGTAAGAGGTTATGATTCAATATGTGAACTTCAATACAATTTATAATATATACACGAACTTTGAAACATTGAAATCACAAAACAATTTTGTAATTTGTACAAAAATACACATAATTTTGTAATTTGTTACAAAATAGACACAATATTTGAAAACACAATATATTTTACTGATCTTTATCGCATTAATGAAAATTAAACTGTGACTATGAAATGAAACACAATATAAAATTTTATAATATTTCATGTTATATATCAGTTTTTCAATTGTTGCAAAACTTCGGAATATCTATTTTGTGAAAAATTGCAAAATTGTGTCATGTTTACAACGTTATTAATTAGATTTAAATTGCGAAATGTGTTAAATTTATATATTTAATCATAATTAACCCTTTTTAACATTAAGCTAGAATTCAAAAAATTAAAAAAGAAGAAAAACTCAAAAGTTAAGATTGAAAAACAATAGAGTATAATCGAAAATGCATATGGTTCGAACAAACATGTGTGTTTGTGTGTGTATGTGTGTGTGTTTGAGAGAGAGAGAGAGAGAGAGAGAGTTGCCTAGAATATTGAACGTTGATCCTTCCTGCCTTCCTTAAAGCATCACCCTCTCCATTTTTTGCTAAATATCCAAAAGCTTTACCACTTAAATCAAAGTGAAATGCTTCGTTATTACATGTACCTGGACACTCGTCTGTAATTGTCACAGTAATTGGAGAACCTGAACAGTGAGGATTTTCTGTGCATTTCACCTATATATATGCATATATGTATATATCAAATTAATTGTAATAATTAACTACATCTGTCTAAAATTAATATGTACCAGCTTTTTTTATCATACCATATAACAACTTCCACAACCAGCTCCAGATTTAAATATATTTTGATTTCCCGCAGAAATCATGCCATAATATGGAAAATTTTCTACATCGTTTGCCAATCCACATGCTCCACCTGCAACAACAAAAATAATATATATAATAATGACAAATATAACAACAAATTAAATTAATGATTCATCTTGTTTTTCCCTCTTCATGCATATACATGAGTGTGGGTGTAAAATCGACGTAGTATATATTACCACTTCCTGATCCGGTGGGGTTACCGTACCACGTTGCCACAGCCGGTGAGAAACCATTATCTCCATCTAATGTGCCATTGTCCGAAGACATGCAACAACATAAGTTGTTCGAGACAAAAAAAATTGCTAAAATAATGAAACCACAATAGTTGTTAGAAATGAACATATTGGTAATTTTGTTGTTGCTAAAAACAGTACAACATGAGAAGTGAGTATTATTGCATGGTCTAGTAGTGATCATGGCAAATCTTTTTATAGTGTTGTTAATGTAATTAATTTAATTACCACACTAATTACAATCCTTCTTAATTATATCTTAATATATACTTGGGGTGGCATTTTAAAAAAATAATTTCCTTATTTAAGATAAGATTAACTATTGGTTTATAAAGATGATATATATGTATTAATTTTGTTTCCTCTTGTTATTTTTAGGGTTGAAATTTCATGTTCCACTTTTTCGTGATTCACTATCAAATATATGAATTTAATAATATTTATTATAAAATGAATATTGATTATAATACAAATAATCACAGTTAACATTTACTCATAAAAAAATAATTAAAAACTTATAAAACATAATTTTGAAAAAATCAATCATAATAATGATTTATTAATTGAAAACTAAAAAAATTTAAATATTAAAAAATAATTATAAACTCTAATTGGGTGGGGTAAACTCTAAGAAACAATCGAGTTTTAAAAACTTTTAAAAAAAATTATGTTTGAACATGTTTCATATGCTTATTTTTTATTTATTTTTTAATCACACACCCGACCTGGTGGTATTGAGGAGATTCGTACCCGTGACTTTTGGTCTTCAAACTACCTCACTCCACCACTAGGTCATCCCCACCGGGACATGTTTGATATGTTTATTGGATCTAGCTCAAACGAGCTTTTAAAATATGAACACGAGTAGAGTATTGAATTATTTGGTTTAATTTTAATCCCTAAAGATGGAAAATAACATAGGCTGGCTCCGGAAATTTTGTATTTAGTAGAGTTAAAAGCTAATTAATGAGATAATAATTACTTAAAAAATTACGATTGTTGTGTTGCCTAGTACTCATGGAAAATCTTCTTATAGTGTCATTTCCTTACCACAATTATGATTCTTCTTAACTGATCTTGCCTAAAAAATTCTAATAAACAATATTACTTTGGAATTTGGTTAAAAATAATTTCCTTATTGAAGATAAGATGATTGTTTTATGAAGATGATATATATTTCATTTGCTCATGTTATTTTTAAGGTTGAAATTAATGTAGCAAACGAAAATTAATTATGTTGTAGTTTTCCATATAATGGTAACATGAATAGTTTATTGCCTAGGTATTGAAATCACAGAATAATTGGGCTCAATCGGGAAAATTAGCATTTAGTAGAGTTAAAAGTTAATTTACGAGATACTAACTACTCAAAAACTTACTCAATTAAATATTTTTCTCATATTTGCTTGGTTGGCTTTGCTTGTTTATTTAATTTTAACTTTTAAGTAGATAAAAACGTGGAAAATCTAAGTTGTAATTGCAGCGTAATTAGTCCGATTCTTTGAGGCTTGACCTCGACTTACTATGTGTTGTATATAAATTTCGCATCGCTTGTATTTTAAATGTGCATGCAGAGAGCTTTACTTAATTAGGGAAAGTTAATTCCATGACAATCATTAATTAAAACTTAAATAACTATATAAACATATACATATATATGATGTACAATTTTCCTAAGCCCACATATATCTATTCTTCGGCTCTAAATTGTGCATAAATTGTAATGATTGCAAAAATATATTTAATTTTCTCTCAAATTTTATAGACAACCAATTTAATTTGTATTTCACTAATATATTTACGAAGTTATATATTATAACATGCTATAAGTAAGTTTTTTAGATATTTTAACAGCCATTTAAAAACCCAAACATGTCAATAGTACGTTACTAGATCACCTCTTAAAGAAATGGTTAGTAATCTTGCTACCTCTCTCCTAATTTCTTTTTGTTCAAATTATTTTATTAATTTTAATTAGTAATATTAATACAAATTATGGTTGCATATATAAAATATATTGTTCTATTTTGTGCTATAGAAGACTAAATATAACTTGTTAATGTATTTAATTTATACCATCATCATCTTCATGAGAAAATTGCATTTTTGATCCCACGAGACATCCCTCCGTTTGAAAATCGTCCCAATACTATCACTTTTAGTCCCAAAAGAAAAAAATCTAGCACAAATGGATGTGCTATTAAATTGATGTGCACTTTCAATCCCATAGCAATTTCACTTTTGACCCCAAGCAAATCTTCCTTATTTAGTGTGAAAAATAAACACAATGCACTTACAATGAAAGAAAAATACAATGCAAGATACAACAATCTTGTTTAGGCATTTCATCGAACAACTTCAGTACCATTGATCGTGGCATTCCAAGAGACGTTATTCCTGACTCCCATATGATCAAATTAAACTCAATGATGCCAATCCTATCTCCCCTAACTTCGAATACATATCGATTAGAGTCATCTCATCTTACACATCCAACCCATTTTTCATTGTATACTCATGAACGAAGTCTATGAGGCAGTGTTGGCTTCGAGGTGACTGTTGCGATTTTTGTTTTAGGAACTTCTAAATGCACTGCAACGGCGATGGTGTCCTGGAGAATCGGTGTTCGTCGGTGAACGGTAGAGAGGCGGCGAAGCCGACGAGACTTGATCCGGCCGCCGGGCGTCAAGGCGGTTCAGGTGAGCCGGAGTTCAAACAGGCTGGGGACGTGAGAGGAGTACGTAGGATTGCACCATTTAGGGAATATAACTTCAATTTGGGAGAGAAATTAGGGCTAAAATGATAGATGTATTTTTATATTTTGTATTTACTATTATTTTATTAAAATTAAATAGACGTGTGAATGTCATGGGACGGATTTCCGTTAATATTTGACATATTTTCTTAAACGTGGGACTGAAAGTGCTTGAATATACTTTTACGAGACTATTTTTGCTCGATTTCTTTCTTTTGGGACCGAAAATGAGAGTATTGGGACTATTTGCAAACTGAGTGATGTCCTATGGGACTAAAATTACAATTTCCTCCCATCATCATCATCATCAATACATTGATAAATATCACGCGCATCGTAACTAATTTCACTTAATTATTTGGTTTAATGTTATTAATTTCATATTATTACTTAAGTTGTGTATTTGAAAAGGAAAACTAGATGTTTTCTTGTTTCAGATCAATTGTGCCAAACGGCTTGACTCTCTTTCAACTGAGTTTTTCTGGAATCAAAATCTCACAAGTTCATTTGGATTTTTTTCTAATTCTGGACATTTGTTTATCAGATTTCTGGACGAACAATTCAAGTCAATCCTGTTTGTGAATGTTGTGGCGATGAGGTAGTGGAAGATGGTGAAAGATATTCTTCGTGATTGTTCTTAGAGTAAGGTTTTTTGGAAGCTTTCACTCGTATGGATCTTTGAATGAGTTCATGTAGTCCCAAATTGTGTGTTCCATCCATGTGCCAACATCAAAATTACACAGTTTTAATAATATTTTAAATAAAAATGAAAGTTGTTATATTATAACTAATTATAATTAGTATTTATTGATAACAATTAAATTTTTAAAAAATTATATACACTAAGTTTAAAATAATCAACTCTAAAAATCAATTGTATTAACTAAACATTGAGAACTAAATATTATAAAATAATTATAAATCCTAATTGAATGGAATAAACCATAAGTGATAATGTAAAATTTTACTTGAAGAAATTAAAATTGAAGAAAAATGGAAGAAAAACTAATAATTTTTTACTTTTGGTACATGGTTGACACCAGTGGCGGTTCTGTAGCCGTGCGAGAGGTGCACCATACAAGACCCCCAAATTATAGGGGCACCATTTTTATATTTTTTAGTACTAATAGTTTTATTAATATATTTTAGTTTATAAAAAATATTTTTTTAGCCCAATTAGAAAATAATAGTAATGACCAACATAATTAAAATATAAGAATACTTTGTAAAAAATTTATAAATTGATGTGCGTACCATAGGAAAAAGGAATATATGAAAGCACACCATGGCCTTGAAAAACAAAATACTCAACATAAATTCTAGAGCATTCTATACATCATGTGGAAATCATAGTATTAATCCCTCACAGAGTTAAAAGCACGACTGCTTAGACTCTTTGGATTTTTACAGGGCATCCAGTTTCGGGTCTCACATATTTTCAGGAAGATAATCAGATGGTGGATAGACTGGCAGGATCTCTACATGAAGGTTGGTGGCTGCATTCAACTCCTGAGATTACCAAGTTGGTGGAATCATATTTCTTTGGCAGTGACTAACTACTTCAGACTGTTAGAGAAAGATTGGTTTATTTTTCTTTTTTGTATTTAGTTTGTTATTTTTATTTTGTCCCATGTTTGTTGGGCTTTCATTTGTGTGAACACTTTTGTTTTCTTTTGGTTTCTTAATAATATTCACTGCATTGGATAGTGTTAATATAATACTTTGTGATATAGAGCAAGCTCTTGTATAAAAGCGAAATATTATATTAGTACTTTACACAGTATTTATAAATTATTTATTATCTATTTCTATTGGGAGATGGAAAGTTTTGAAAGAAAATGTGAAAATAATTAACATTAAGCATTATCGACAACATATTGGGAAAATCATGTAAATAATGTGAAAGTAATCACATTTCAAACTTCGGAGGTAAAGAGCTTGAACTGACTAAAAATGAAAATGATAATGAGTTGAGGTGTGGTGCAAATGGTTTAATTAGAAACCCTTCATGTTGGAAATTTTGAGTTTTTAGTTGTTATGATAATATTATATGAGATATTGTTAGTGGTTAATTGAAGTAGTAAAATTTTACAATTTGATGATAAGCTTATTTATATTTCTACTAAGGAAGTTCAAATATTGATTGCATTATTTGACAAATATGGAGAAAGTTGATGCAATAAATATTAGTAATTGAGATAATTGTTTATAAAATGCAAATTGATATTTTATTTAAGGAAAAATGTGTGATTCGTAGAGAGAAATATTTTGGTGAAAATAAAATGATAGAGGATAAACAATTAATCGAAGATTAATTTAGAATAAATTATTTCATATATATAGTGGATCAAGCCATTAGATTATTACAAAAAAGATTTGGTAGTTTCGCTTTAAACTTTGGGTTTATATTGTGTTTTGAGGAATTGGATTTATCGGATGATGCTACTTTAAAAGCAAGTTGTTGTGAAAATCTTGAAAATATTCTAAAGTATGAAGAGCTCCATGATTTTGATGGTCAAGAGTTGTTTCAGGAGCTAAACACTTTGCAAATAATACCATTTACCACAACAATATATATACAACTCTAAATATACTGATTTACAGAAAAATGTTGAATAGTTGTCATAAGGCATATATTCTTTATAGAATTCAATTAATTACTTGTTATAATATATGTTCGGTGAAATCAATTAGAATTACTTAATTGGTGCTCATTATGGACTCGACTTGAATTTTATTCATTCAATCTTATTAAATTTATTAGTGAGTTTACTTCAAAAAAAATTATAGAAGAATATTTGGAAATGATATTTTTTAATTTTTGTTTCGTACATGATAGTGTTTAAGTAATTTTGTTTCATTGTTTTAGGTTTGCTCAAAAATTACAGAACCAACAAGTGGTATAATTTTGGAAAAAATTATGATTTTGATCCCACATGTTATCCTCAATTTGGAAATAGTCTCAATACTCTCACTTTTGACCTCGAAATAAAAAAAAAAAAAGCGAGCAAAAGTGGTCGCATAGTGTAACACCCCAGATTTTCGATTAAGATTTAGAGGATTCTTAATGATAATTAAGAAATTAAGGAAGAAGTTTAATTAAGGTTATTTAAGGTCAGATGTCAGTCATGACTTTAGGGGTCAGTTTTCGTGAAATCGTCTTTTTAGAAAATTTGATCTTAATTTTTTTATGGCCATTCATGGTCTTCTTAAAAAGGTTTTAACTCAAGGAGTATGCAGGTGTTTTCAGATTTTAATTTTGAAGTCATTTGAGTTCCCGGTGATGAAAAACGTATTTAAAGGACGAATGAATAGTAACTTTTGCGTGCGTTCGTGTTTTGAGAAATTTACGAAATCCTCCTCGTTGATCCAAGTTGAGTTCTGTCATGCCCCTCTTATGGGAAATGACTCAAGAATTCCGTTGGCGTTCATGGATTTCCATTCTGAGGTCAATCGAACGTTCGGGAGCAAAATCTGTCAGTCTGAGTGAATAGTAAAAAGTAATTCCAAAAAGGGAATCTTTGCTCGTCTTTCTTCTGACGACCCCGTCTTCTTCACGAATGAAGTTAGTTCACTAGTATTCAATCCAACGAGTCCCCCGGTATTTTTAGATTTCGTGTCTGAGGTCATTTGGACCTCGACATCAAATAAAGCAGCTTTTAACCGAACCCGGGGTAACTTTTGCAGTATTCTTGCACTGAAGTGGCTTCCCTTGGAAGCCAAAGATTTTCCTATAAATACAAGTCCATCCCTTTGCATTATTTTCTCATTCATTTACATCATTTTCACTTCCAAGAGAGTGGGAAAACTCGTGAGAACCGAGAAAGTTCTGTCGAAGTAAAAAAGCGTTCTTCGTGAGTATTCTGCAAGACGGCAAGCGGAGTGGCATTGAAGGGATGCGGTAAGGGAAGGTGCTAGGGGCGCCGTTGGGTTGTAGCAGGCGGCTCTGCCACCGTTGCGACTCGACGAGACACCGAGCTAGTCACCTTCCTTCGACGCACCTAACCCCATCCATTCTTGTTCGTTGGGCTCGATTCCACTTCTTTTCTGTCTTTTAATTCTGCATTTACTTTCTGTTCTTCGCGTTCTTCATGTTCTTCGTTATTAATCATTTATTTCCGTCTAAAGTTAGTATTTCGATTCTTATTGAAGTTCCAAGTTAATAACGTTTACGTTATATTGCTCACTTTATTCCTGTTGTTATAATTCTCATTATTATTTCTTGAGATTAGTCTCATTTATTCCGTTTAAGTCCCGTTCAAGTTATATTTAAAGATTTCATCGTTATTCTAAATATTTAAAGAGGATTATCGTGTTTATACCGTTATAATGCCGATTTCTTTTAAAGTTAAGACATTCCGTTTCATGTTAATTTAAATTATTGAAGCATGTTTTTAAAATTATTATAAGTGTTCTTCGTGTTTATCGAAGGAATCGACGAACACTGAAGAAACCCAGAAGAAAAGAAGATTGCCCAGAGCTAGGCGGAAGAGAGAGAAAAAAGAGAGAGCCCCGCCGCGGGGGGTGCGCCGCCACGCCACACCCCCCTCGGCCCAGCAAGTGCCCGCCGGCGCTAGGGGGCGCCGTGGTGGGGGGGGTGCCCGCTGGCGCCAGTATGCGTCGCGGCGCGGTCCCCCCCTCCCTGTGTGATTTCACGCCGATTCTTCCGGCTATTTTCGTACCCTCTTTTCGAGTCTTTCGAGTTGTGTTTTTCCAAACTAACCTCGAGTTATTTTCAAGTTTAATATAAGAATATTTTCAAGTTATTTCTGAGTTATTTCAAGTAAACTTTTCAAGTTATTTTCATCTAAAATTCGAGTATCAAAATATGATTTCTCCAAGTAAATTCTTCTCAAATTTTATAAAGTCATTAAGTTGTGCAATTTGTATTTAAGTCTTAAGATTAAGGTCTCTAGGTTAGTTATTGTTATTCATCGTTCTAGATGTTCGATTTCTTCGAAAGAGGTCGCTAACTCGATGATTCAACTTTTGTAGGAAATAGTAAGCCTCGTGGAAATCCGGAGAAGGATCGTCAGCTCATTGCTTCATCTTTTGTCCAGTAGTCGAGGTGGGTAAATCTATACTCATCTAAAGTTTGAGCTAATAAGCTCTAGAAGCTATGGGGCAAATGAGATATTCAATAAAATATTTTGCTCTGCCTGATTGATCTCTGTACAAGGAAGGAAGGAAAGGAAAGATATTATATGTTGATTAAGCTCTCGAACCTGTTTAGATATGCTAGAAATATTAAAGTATTGTTTATACTTAGCATGAGATATTAGAATTGTCTTTAGTTACAATTCGTATTTATTTACGTTCATATCCTTGTATTTGAATGTTTATACTTTGTTAAATCTTGTATAGTTAAGGATTAAGGATTGCCTTGTTAGGGTGGCGTTAAATCCCTTATAAGCTGAATTCATGCTTAAGTGAAGGATTAACCTTAGACATTGCTCTAAGCTCGATAATTCTAGTAAGGAAGCTAAGAAATTAAGGATTAAGGTTGAGAAAGGAAGGCTAAGTTAAGAAAGGAAGAGTATAGCTTTTATAACCAGGATTGAGCTCAGAATTTATGATCTTTGATCATTTAAGGGAGTCACTGCTGGGTTAATTCCCTCGCAAACTCGTTTGGATATTTGAGGTAACCCCTCTTCTATCCTATGGCATGTCTAATGGTGCAGTTGACATCAGGTTTGAGCCAAGGTTGGGCCCAAAAATAAAGAAAAGGTTTTGCGGATATGGAGGGGGCTTTTGCGTTTTGCTCTCCATATACCACCAGTTTATTATTGGATATTCTCGAGTTATTAAATAAGCTTTTATTAAAACCCACTGAGTACATTAGTGCTCACGTACTCTTTTTCAAATGTTTTCATGTTGAGATGCTGATGATGGTGGTGGCTGTGGATGTGGGTTGGCTGCCAAGATTGTTTTGCTATTATATAAGTTTCTTTTGAAATCCCATTATGTGTTTTGCTACTCTGATACACTCTTTATAATTCCTAAGTTCTATTATGTTTATCGAGATTCTGAGAATATTCCCCAGACATGATCATCTATATATATAAAGATACATTATAAGTTTTGTTCCTGCTTCTCGAGTATATTTTCCCTTCGCCTATGAAGAGGCCTGTTCACATTGATATCTGTTTATTCGCTTTGACCTATGAATGGGTCTATACTTTTTGGTATCTGATTAGTTTGCCATTTTATTCCGCTAAAGCATGTTTCCCTTTTAATCAAGTAAACCCGAGTATCATCGTCTATTCTTAGAAAGTATATCTTTATTCGTAAACCCTCTTGTTAATCTTCCGTCTTTATTCATTAATCCCTTAATAACACCCCGTCCCTATTCGTTAATCCCTATCTCGGGACCAGGTTTTTACACATAGAAGTTTATTCGAGCACTTTTAGTCCAACCTTTTAGGAAATTCCTCAAATGTTAACGTAAATCCGTCAAATGACATTCACATGAATGTTTAATAATAATAATAATAATAATAATAATAATAATAATAATAATAATAATAATAATAATAATTAGAATAATAATACAAAAATACACCTATGATTTTAGCCCTAATTTCTCTCCCAAATTAAAATTCCATTCTCCAAATGGTGCAATCCCTCTGTCCTCGTCTCTCGTCCCCGGCCCAACCTAGGCATTCGAACTCTGGCTCTCCTGAGTAACCTCGACGCCCAGTGGGTAAATGAAGTCTCTTAGGGGAAATGGAATTGACAAGAAAGAGTTTAATTTGATTAATGGGTGTGTGAGAAATCGACACTTTGGGATGGTAGTGAAGTTGTTCGATGAAATTCTTGAACAAGATTGTTGTGTCTTTGACTATATTTTTCTTTCACTATTAGCGCATTGCTTATTTTTTATATAGAATGAAGCAATGACATTCTAATGTCCTGATAGAAAAATTCTGTAACTCAGTTAAAATTCAGCTATAATATAAAAAATCAAAGAAATCGAAATCTTTACAAAAACAATGATTCATAATGTTACTATGGGTACCAAAAATATGAAGGTTTAGGAGTATGGATATACGTTTTCGTATTGTTTTCAATCATAGTATTATTTATTTATTTATTTTTGTGTTAATTAATCTCTTGTTTCATTCGTGGTTTGTATTTGCAAATGGGCCAATAGTTATGAAAACACTATCCTCATTGTATTTTTCCTATTTTAGGTGTTTTTAATTTTTTTTAGAAGGATGCTGATACAGACTCATTTTCGTGTCCTTTTTCCTTATCTTTTTTTTTACTTGTTTTTAGTATTTGTAGTTGTACATATAGTCTTGCTAGGGATAAGGTGTGACATGGGAGAGAAGGAGCACGATTGGACCCATTGTGGGCATAACCAAGATCCCAACTCGCTTGAGGGTATAAGAAGGATGTTGGAGCTTTGAATGTCTGTTGCGGATTTAGCGCGGAAGTTCAGCAACCAACTCTATTCAGATGGCGTGGGTCCACATGTTTAGCAATTTCGAAGCTAGAAGATGTCAATTTTGATGTGGAGAATAGAGAAGATGAGGATAGAAAGATGGAAGTATATATGAGAGAGAAGATATGGAGAAAGTACCCTACAACATCCGCAAGCATTACAGTTGGTGCTGAAGTGGTCTTCTCCAACTAACTTCATGCCCCTGCATGGGCTGGGCTAGGCCGAAATGTGGCTTTCAACAACTATAAATACTTTTCTTTATTTCAGTTGCAAGAACACACCATAACACTTACATTCCCGCATTTTATTTTTCTGCACTTTAGTTTCTGAATATTCTGCACAGCAGCCGGCGGTTTGCCCTCAGTTGATGCAAGTACCTGCTTTTGCCCAAACTGGAGTTGGATCCAGTCGTAAATCTAGTTCGTTTTCTTTTTTACTGTGTTATTTATTTACTTTTTCTTTGTTGATTAATATGTTTTCTAGCTAAGTAACAGTGTTCAAGTCGAATATGAGTAGGTTAAGGAAGAAAATATGTATGAAGCTTAGTGTTCTTAATTTACCTTGAATTGGTTCTAAACTTCATTATGGGAAGAACGATGACATGGTAATAGCAAGATTAGGTAGTTGGCCACTCTTAATTTAACTATTATTCATGTAAGTCAGGGTGGACGCAAGGGTGATTGTACCCTGATGAGCCACTAAGTTATAAAACAGGCACCGAAGCTTGGAGAATGAAGTATGGGTAGATCTCTTGGGCACACCGAGGATGTGTCCATGTTCTAGTATTGGGTCTCTCAGATTGAATGCTGCTAGAATGGTTAAATACTTCTCATGGAACGATATCTGCCTTTGGGCGCTATACTAGCCTCTGAGGGTAAATTTAAGCATCTACCGAGCTTTGCCCATGGGTGTAATTTTGCACATAAAATGACGGTGTGTCAAAATTTGGTGCCATTATCGGGGAGTGTAAGCGCACTTTTCTATCTTACCCTTTCTTATTTAGCCTTGTTTATGGTATGTACTAATCATGCAGGTAACATAGTCTACAATCCAGAGATTGAAAAGACTGCACAACGAATGAGGGCACAAGCAAGCAGAAACCTGAAAGCAACCACAAGGTGTGATTCACTACCAAAAACATCAGAAGGGAGCCAGACATCTAAAGCTGAGAGTCACACCATCAGAACACACGCTTCACACGGAGAAAAGTATAATCCACTCCTCTTCAAGTCTGAAGGTGAAGAAATAGCAGAACGAATACCACCACTTCGACCACATCTACCTCAACCTCTACCTTAACCCACATTGAGGTAGCTCATATTCCCACAAGCAATGAATATGCGCCCATTTGGAATCACGCTACTTCCATCTAGCCAAAAACTGGGAATTGAGATCAAATTTCATCTCAATTTTGCCCAAATTCTACGATCATCCTAGATAAGACCCGCAAAGACATTTTCAAGACTTTGAGATTGCTTGCAGTGGTTAGCTAAATAACACGGGAAATATGTTTGAATACATACGCCTACTTTCTTTTCCTTTTACTTTGTAGGATGGAGCATGAGAATGGTTGTATACCATTCCCGCCGGAAGTGTGACGACATGGAATAATTACAATAGAGGTCCCTAGAGAAGTACTTTCCTACGACACGAGTACAAGCCATGAGAAAAAAGATATCCACCGCCAAGGCTGGAATGAACGAAAGATTTTATGACTACTGAGGGCGTTTCAAGAAGATGCTCTCAAAATGCCCACATCACCAGATCTCTACCCATGATCTGGTGCAGTACTTCATTTTAGGCCTAAAGATGGAGGACGAGAACTTATTCAATACAGCATGTGGAGGGTCCATACTAAACGAAAGAGCAAATGAGGCAATCCAACTGATCGGAAAAATGGCAGAAAAAACCAGAGAAGACATCTATGAAAGACCTCAAGCAGTGGCTGTGGGAAAATCAATGTATTCACCTGAGTCAGAGACAAAGATCGACTAGCTATTCAACAAAATAGAGAAAATGATGACACAACTATCCGCGAACACTTTGCGGATATGTGGAGTTTGTGATATGATGGGACATTACATTGGTCAATGTCCACAAGTGCAAGAAGAAAGAGAGATGATAAATGTGATTGATGGGGGAAACTGGCGGATGAATGATCCATACTCCCAGAATTACAATCAAAGAAAGAGATACCCAAAACCCCAAGAACATCCTGGACAACCGCGGAATATGCCCGTAGGAAGACCCACCCTAGAGGACATAGTAAGATAAATGGCCATGGGTAAGTCCAGTTCATATGGTGCCAAATAAGTCGGGGATTCAAGTCATTAAAAATGAGTACAACGAGCTGATCCAAACACATCTATAAACAGGGTGGAGAATCTGTATTGACTACATGTAGCTAAATGCACTCACAAGGAATGATCACTTCTATTTACCCTTCATCGATCAAATGTTGGAGTGTATTGCGGAAAAATCATACTTTTGTTTCCTTGACGGCTACTCAGGCTATATGCAGATCTATGTGGCTTAAGAAGACCAAGCGAAGACAACCCTTACATGTCCTTTTGGTACCTTTGCATATTAATGCATTCCATTCAGACTATGCAATGCACCAGGAATCTTCCAAAGGTGTATGATGAGTATCTTCTCAAACATGTGTGAAACATGCATTGAGATCTTCATGGACGACTTTACCGTTTATGGAGACCATTTTGACCAATGCCTTGGAAACTTAGAGAGGGTCCTGAAATGATGTGCGAAGAAATATCTTGGGGTAAATTATGAGATGTATGTCACTTAATGGTCTGAGAATGGATCATTTTAAGGCATGCGGTCTCAGAGAGAGGAATCGAAATAGATAGGGCAAAGCAGACATCATCGCAAAATTGCCCTATCCTAATACAATCAAGTAGATTCATGCATTCCTTAGGCACGTGGGGTTTTATCAATGGTTCATCAAGGACTTCACCAAGATAGCTCGACCCACTGACCCGATTACTTCAACAAAAAGAGGTATTCGAGTTTGAAGATGATTGCAAAGAGGCCTTTCATAATCTCTAAAGAAAATTAGTCTCGTCACTAATAATCTAACCCCCAGACTAGGGTATGCCTTTTGAAGTCATGAGTAATGCAAGTGGATATGTCGTGTGAGCAGTTTTAGGGCAGAAAATGGGCAAAGAAAACTACGTCATCTATTATGCCTCCAAGATACTGAACCCTGCTTAGTGTAACTACAAAACCACCGAAAAAGAACTACTGTCAATGGTGTTTGTCTTTGAAAAATTCAGGTCAGATATGTTTGGAGCCAAAGTGATAGTATTCACTGACCACGTAGCCCTTACATATCTCCTAGCAAAAAAAAAAATCAAAGCCACGTCTCATAAGGTGGATACTGTTACTACAAGAGTTCGATGTGGAAATCAAAGACAAAACAAGAGCTAAAAACTTTGTAGCTGACCACCTCAGCAGACTGATGATCGAAAGTAGAGAAGAAATAACCAAAACATTTCCGGATGAATACCTATACCTGCTTGAGGACAAATCCAAGTCGGAACCTTGGTATGTCGACATCGTCAACTACTTAGTGACCTGACAATGCCCAATGAGAATGAGTGACTACTAGAAGAAAAAGTTTGTCAGAGAAAGCCGATTTTATGTTTGGGAACCTCCAGACTTGTGAAAGATAGGAGCTAATCAGATCATAAGAAGGTGTGTAACTGAAAGAGAGGCGAGAGCCATCTTGAAATTCGGCCATACAGATGTGTGTGGAGGATACTTTGGCCCGATGTGAACTACTCGCAAGATCCTTAATGGGAGATTTTACTTATCCACCATGTTTAAAGAAGCCTACCTCTATTGCAAAAGTTGTAGCAACTGCCAAAGGGCCGGGAACATCTCTATAAGAGAGTCTATGCCATTGATCCCTATTATGCCCATAGAGATCTTTGATATTTGGGAGATCGATTTCATGGGACCCTTCCCAAAATCAGGAGCCAACCTATACATAGTCTTCATTGTGGACTATGTCTCGAAGTGAGTAGAAGCCAAGGCAACCGCTTCTAACGATGCAAGGACAGTGGTGAACTTCTTGAAATCTAACGTATTTTGTAGGTATGGAGTGCCCAAAGTGTTGATAAGCGACCTAGGAACCCACTCCGGCAATATTGTCCTAAAGAGGTTGCTACGTCAATATGGGGTCACCCACAGCGTACTAGGCTGGGTTTTTCTTCAGAAAACTTACGAGCGAGGTAGTGAATATTGAATTCCTTGAATTTATTTACACGTTGGAGCCACGTGGACTCGCAACCCGAGTCGCGAGTGAAGTCACGGGTCGTCTGAGCCTGTCCGATTTTAAGCTGGCTTTGGGCTTTTTCTAACTAGGTATAAAAAGGGATTTTTGGCGAAAATTAGAGAAAATTTATCATACCCTAAATTTGCCAGCAGAGAAGAATGTGAAAAGCGAACATGGAAGGAGTTCAAGATTAGAGATAGATTAAATATTCCGGATTTTATTTACTTTAGTTATTTCATAACAATGTTTTCTTCCGGATTTGTTTTGGATATTTATTTTACGATGACTAGATAAAACCCTAGTGTTCTAGGGTTGAATTATGATTTATTTATGAAGTTCTTTTGAATCATTTTATTTTGGTATCTATGATTTGAACATGTTTTGACATTACAAGAAAATAATGTTTAGGGGACGGAAAAATCCGTCACCCGAACTTAAAGTTATGTTGCTAATAACACGGGCGACGGAATGTGCCCATCACCCGTTTCTAGTCGCTTATAACACGAGCGACATAATTTTTCCATCTTGAACTGAGGTGATGGAATTAGTGATGGATTTTTTCATCGCTAAATCATCGCCAAATTCAGTTTTAAGAATATAAAAAAAATTAAAAAATTAGAGACATATTTAGTGACGGAAAAAATTCATCACTAAAAAATAAATAAATAATCTATTAATATTTTGAGATAAGCCCATTGGCCGGCCCAACCCACAAGAACTGTCCCAGCACACAAGAGGCCAGACACACCCTTCCTCATTTAATGGGAAGCGATTTTGCTCCAAGGGGTTTCGAACACCAGCACTACTGCCGGTTGATCAACCAAGCGTTAAACCGTCAGGCCAAAGTCCTTACATGTGAAATGTATAGAATATTACTCCATTCGTTTCCTATTAAGTGTCATTTTGGATAAATGCACACATATTAATATAGATGTATGAATGCATTAAATGAGGGTAAATGTGTGAAAAAAGTGAATTTTTTGTCTCGAATTTGTAGAATGACACCTTTTTGAAATAAAAATTAAATGCTAGAATGACATTTATTCAAAAACAGAAGGATATATATACTTAAATTAATACATCCTTTTTTGTGTATATTCTTCTTTTCAATATAAATTAATAATAATAATAATAATAATAATAATAATAATAATAAATTATATATAATAATACTAATTAAAAATAATAATAAAATATTATATACATTAAATTTAAATAATCATATATTGATCATTTAAATAAAAAAATTATATACATTGAATTTAAATTTAAAAAAAATTAAAAAATTAAAATAAAATATTATGTACATTAAATTTAAATGATCATATATTGAGTTACTAACAATAAAATCTTAATTTATAACTAAGATATTGTGATAGTTTGATGATTAGAAATATTGTATATAGAGAATCATTTTAAAATTAATAGCTTCTAAAATTTTTTAGTTCACTTGTTCATATAACTAAGATAGTGCTATAGCTCAATTACTACAAATATTGTATATACAGAACTATTTCAAAAGTAAATAACATTCTATATTTTATTAATTCACTTATTTATATAAACTTGTAATATGGATTGTATTTAAATACTTCAATTAAGTTCAATCAATACCATTCGATGGGTCCAAAACTAAAAATATAAAAACACAATTTTCGTTCTGTTTTCTTTTTTTTTTGCGCCATTTTATAAGCGTTATTTAGTATTTTCATTTATTTTGTATTTTCAATTATCTGTACATCTTGATTGCATTGGAGATTTCGTGTGTCATTTCCTATTATTTTCCACGTGTCATAATTATTATTCAATCTTTTTAAATTTTAATTTATTGCTATTTAGTTTAATTTTAAATATTATTTAGGGTTCACCCAACACTAATTAATATATATTAAAAAAATAGTTATGGCAGGGGATATAATATGGAATGATATGGAGGATTTAATTTGGCTAATAATAATCAAAATTATCTAATATCAATTTTCATAATACTTTCCACTCTATATTACTCAGTCATTTGATTTATAGAAATCTCGTAACTATCTGCCAACATAGAGGTCAGAACACATTATCAATATTTTCTAAACAAAAATATATATGCTTAATTGTCATAGTCTCATGTATAATAATTTTTGTTGTCCATGAACAACCATTTGTTTTCCATATGTGTGTGTGTGTGTGTGTGATATGTAATTATGACGCAACTAACATATCTGAAAACAAAAAAGTTAGCCATGTATTCATATAATAGGAGACAACTCACATTGTTGAACAATGAACAAGATAGCTAATTATTTTTGTTGGCCCTAATATCTTAACTCAATCAAATCACGAGAAATTAACTGATGAATAATATGTCTTTCCAGGAACCCAATTATATGGAATAACTTTGTCTGCATACACTGATCTTGATTGAACATCAAATAACTTAACTGAATAAGGCCCTGTGACTCCATTAGGTATACCAACTTTCGCCCCAATCACGTTGCATGACCAACGTTGATTTGCCCGATGGTGTGATTTCAATATATCCAATTTCACCGTCTCCGTTCACATTCTCCACTGCAAATGCTAGATAGTATGGGTTCGATCCTGAGTCAATCTTCAGTGCTATATTTGACTTGTAGTAACACGTTACCCTGCATATGATTAAATAAATATATATGCATCTAAGTAATTAATAGGATTAATTGAGATCATGTATTGTGTTTTACGTTTATCATCGATACACGGTTGAAAATTTTATTTGCAGATCACCCATAGTAATAACTGATTTAGAATAAATTTCTAATTATAACGGATATGTTGAAAATAATAAATAATAATTATATAACTTAATGGAGTAGAAAGAACCATAACTTGTAAGAGGCTATGATTCAATACATGAACTTCGATACAATTTATAATATATACACGAACTTTGAAACGTTGAAATCACAAAACAATTTTGTAATTTGTACAAAAATACACATAATTTTGTAATTTGTTACAAAATAGACACAATATTTGCAATAATATGAAATGAAACACAATATATTTTACTGATCTTTATCGCATTAATGAAAATTAAACTATGACTATGAAATGAAACACAATATGAAATTTTGTAATATTTCATGTTATATATCAGTTTTACAATTGTTGCAAAACTTCGGAATATCTATTTTGTGAAAAATTGCAAAATTGTGTCATGTTTACAACGTTATTAATTAGATTTAAATTGCGAAATGTGTTAAATTTATACATTTAATCATAATTAACCCTTTTTAACATTAAGCTAGAATTCAAAAAATTAAAAAAGAAGAAAAACTCAAAAGTTTAGATTGAAAAACAATAGAGTATAATCGAAAATGCATATGGTTCGAACAAACATGTGTATTTGTGTGTGTATGTGTGTGTGTTTGAGAGAGAGAGAGAGAGAAAGAGTTGCCTTGAATATTGAATGTTGATCCTTCCTGCCTTCCTTAAAGCATCACCCTCTCCATTTTTTTCTAAATATCCAAAAGCTTTACCACTTAAATCAAAGTGAAATGCTTCATTATTATATGTACCTGGACACTCGTCTGTAATTGTCACAGTAATTGGAGAGCCTGAACAGTGAGGATTTTCTGTGCATTTCACCTATATATATATGCACATATGTATATATCAAATTAATTGTAATAATTAACTACATCTGTCTAAAATTAATATGTACCAACTTTTTTTTTTATCATACCATATAACAACTTCCACAACCAGCTCCGGATTTAAATATATTTTGGTTTCCCGCAGAAATCATGCCATAATATGGAAAATTTTCTACATCGTTTGCCAATCCACATGCTCCACCTGCAACAACAAAAATAATATATATAATAATGACAAATATAACAACAAATTAAATTAATGATTCATCTTTTTTTCCCTCTTCATGCATATATATGAGTGTGTGTGTAAAATCGACATAGTATATATTACCACTTCCTGATCCGGTGGGGTTACCGTACCACGTTGCCACAGCCGGTGAGAAACCATTATCTCCATTTAATGTGCCATTGTCCGAAGACATGCAACAACATAAGTTGTTCGAGACAAACAAAATTGCTAAAATAATGAAACCACAATAGTTGTTAGAAATGAACATATTGTTAATTTTGTTGTTGCTAAAAACAGTACAACATGAGAAGTGAGTATTATTGCATGGTCTAGTAGTGATCATGGCAAATCTTTTTATAGTGTTGTTAATGTAATTAATTTAATTACCACACTAATTACAATTCTTCTTAATTATATCTTAATATATACTTGGGGTGGCATTTTAAAAAATAATTTCCTTATTTAAGATAAGATTAACTATAGGTTTATGAAGATGATATATATGTATTAATTTTGTTTCCTCTTGTTATTTTTAAGGTTGAAATTTCATGTTCCACTTTTTCGTGTTTCACTATCAAATATATGAATTTAATAATATTTATTATAAAATAAATATTGATTATAATACAAATAATCACAGTCAACATTTACTCATAAAAAATAATTAAAAACTTATAAAACATAATTTTGAAAAAATCATTCATAATAATGATTTATTAATTGAAAACTAAAAAAATTTAAATATTAAAAAATAATTATAAACTCTAATTGGGTGGGGTAAACGCTAAGAAACAATCGAGTTTTAAAAACTTTAAAAAAACTTATGTTTGAACATGTTTGATATACTTATTTTTTATTTATTTTTTTATTCACACACCCGACCTGGTGGTATAGAGGAGATTCGTACCCGTGACACCACTAGGTCATTCCCACCCAATTAGGTCATCCCCATCGGGACATGTTTAATATGCTTATTGAATCTAGCTCAAATGAGCTTTTAAAAAATGAACATGAGTAGAGTATTGAATTATTTGGTTTAATTTTAATCCCTAAACATGAATATATAGTTATCGCCTACTAATGGAAAATAACATAGGCTGGCTCCGGAAAATTTGTATTTAGTAGAGTTAAAAGCTAATTAATGAGATAATAATTACACAAAAAATTATGATTGTTGTGTTGCCTAGTACTCATGGAAAATCTTCTTATAGTGTCATTTCCTTACCACAATTAATATTCTTCTTAACTGATCTTGCCTAAAAAATTGAAATAAACAATATTACTTTAAAAAATAATTTCGTTATTGAAGATAAGATGATTGTTTTATGAAGATGATATATATTTCGTTTGCTCATGTTATTTTTAAGGTTGAAATTGATCTAGCAAACGAAAATTAATTATGTTGTAGTTTTCCATATAATGGTAACATGAATAGTTTATCGCCTAGGTATGGAAATCACATAATAATTGGGCTCGATCGGGAAAATTAGGATTTAGTTGAGTTAAAGGTTAATTTATGAGATACTAACTACTCAAAAACTTACTCAATTAAATATTTTTCTCATATTTGCTTGGTTGGCTTTGCTTGTTTATTTAATTTTAACTTTTAAGTAGATAAAAACGTAGAAAATCTATGTTGTAGTAATTGCAGCATAATTAGTCCAATTCCTTGTGGTTTGACCTCGACTTACTATGTGTTGTATATAATAACATTCGTGCACTTACAAATAACAGAGAAATTAAACTAGGGACAGTTAATTCCATGACAATCATTAATTAAAACTTAAATAACTGTATAAATATATACATATATATGATGTACAATTTTCCTAAGCCCACATATATCTATTCGGTTCTAAATTGTGCATAAATTGTAATGACTGCAAAAATATATTTAATTTTCTCTCAAATTTTATAGACAACCAATTTAATTTGTATTTCACTAATATATTTACGAAATTATATATTATAAAATGCTATAAGTAATTTTTTTAGATATTTTAACTGCCATTTAAAAATCCAAACATGTCAATAGTACGTTACTAGATCACCTCTTAAATAACTGGTTAGTAATCTATAACCTCTCTCCTAATTTCTTTTTGTTTAAATTATTTTATTAATTTTAGCAATATTGATACAAATTATGGTTGCATATATAAAATATATTGTCATATTTTGTACTATATAAAACTAAATATAACTTATTAATGTATTTAATTTATACCATCATCATCTTCATGAGAAAATTGCATTTTTGATCTCACGAGACATCCCTCCGTTTGAAAACGGTCCCAATACTCTCACTTTTAGTCCCAAAAGAAAAAAATCGAGCACAAATGGTCCCGCTGTCACCTTTTCTATTAAATTGATGTGCACTTTCAATCCCATAGCAATTTCACTTTTGACCCCAAGCAAATCTTCCTTATTTAGTGTGAAAAATAAACACAATGCACTTACAGTGAAAGAAAAATACAATCCAAGATACAACAATCTTGTTTAGGCATTTCATCAAACAACTTCAGTACCATTCCAAAGTCTTAATTCCTCAAACACCTATTGATCGTGGCATTCCAAGAGACGTTATTCCTGACTCCCATATGTTTAAATTAAACTCAATGATGCCAATCCCATCTCTCCTGACTTCGAATGCATATCGATTAGAGTCATCTCGTCTTTCACATCCAACCCATTTTTCAGTGTATACTCATGCACGAAGTCCATGACGCAGTGTTGGCTTCGAGGTAACTGTTACGATTTTTGTTTTAGGAACTTCTAAATGCACAACAACGGCCATGGTGGCCTGGAGAATCGGCGTTTGTTAGTGAATGGTGGAGAGGCGGTGAAGCCAACGAGACTTGATCCGGCCGCTTGGCGTCAAGGCGACTCAGGCGAGCCGGAGTTCGAACGGGCTGGGGATGTGAGAGGAGTACAAAGGATTGCACCATTTAGGGAATATAACTTCAATTTGGGAGAGAAATTGGGGCTAAAATGATAGATGTATTTTTATATTTTGTATTATTATTATTTTGTTAAAATTAAACAGACGTAATGTCATGGGACAGATTTCCGTTAACATTTGACGTATTTTCTTAAACTTGGGACTGAAAGTGCTTGAATATACTTTTACGGGACTATTTTTGCTCGATTTCTTTCTTTTGGGACCGTAAATGAGAGTATTGGGACTATTTGCAAACTGAGTGATGTCCTATGGGACTAAAATTACAATTTCCTCCCATCATCATCATCAATACATTGATAAATATCACGCGCATCGTAACTAATTTCACTTAATTATTTGGTTTAATGTTATTAATTTAATATTATTACTTAAGTTGTGTATTCGAAAAGGAAAACTAGATGTTTTCTTGTTTCAGATCAATTGTGCCAAACAGCTTGACTCTCTTTCAACTGAGTTTTTCTGGAATCAAAATCTCACAAGTTCATTTGGATTTTTTCTAATTCTGGACATTTGTTTATCAGATTTCTGGACGAACAATTCAAGTCAATCCTGTTTGTGAATGTTGTGGTGATGAGGTAGTGGAAGATGTTGAAAGATATTCTTCGTGATTGTTCTTAGAGTAAGGTTTTTTGGAAGCTTTCACTCGTACGGATCTTTGAATGAGATCATGTAGTCCCAAATTGTGTGTTCCATCCATGTGTCAACATCAAAATTACATAGTTTTAATAATATTTTAAATAAAAATAAAAGTTATTATATTATAACTAATTATAATTAGTATTTATTACTAAAAATTAAATTTTTAAAAAATTATATACACTAAGTTTAGAATAATCAACTCTAAAAATCAATTGTATTAACTAACCAATGCGAATTAAATATTATAAAATAATTATAAATCCTAATTGAATGGAATAAACCATAAGTAATAATGTAAAATTGTAACGCCCCGATCCCGGGAGAAGTGTAGGGGACCGGTGCGCTACTTAGGGAAGGGGGAAAGAGTTGTTGAACAGAAGCAATCAAAGAACTAGGGTTAGTGCCCCAAAAATTTGGGCAGCATAACCTTTATAAATGGATCAATCTATGCTTTTAAAGTGTATGAAATGACTCAGACCAGATACCATGACTCTGAGGATGACACCATGAAAGAATAACCAAGGCAAACATCAAAGTAAATAATAATAGTTCAAATGTTAACTGTTAACATGTTAGGCATGAAAAAGGCCAGACTGATGTATGTCCAAACACATGAAGTAAAAAAATGCCATACTTTCATCTATCATGAAAGCAATATAAAGTCAGGCTTTTGCCTTGCCATGGAAATTAATGTAAAGACAGGCTTGTGCCTGTCTGAATAAGAAAAGTAAATAAATGTCAGGCTTTTACCTGTCAAGAAAGGAAAGTAAACGGGATTTGAAGATCCGAACACTCTGTAGCAATAAAGAAAATAGGATTCGGAGAACCAAATACTCCATAACAGTAAATAAAATGGGATTCGGAGAACCGAACACTCCATAGCAGTAAAGAAAATGGGATTCGGAGAACTGAATACTCCGTAACAGTAATCAGAGTAAGTGGAAAAGAACGTAGTGCATTTATTCAGAATCAAAAGGAAGCATGTTCTCAGTTAAACTCCATACATAAAAGAAACATATACATCAAAGGATAGTCCTTCAGCCTTAGCACAGTCGTCCACCATCCCGCAGCTCATCCTGAAAATATTTGAAAAGATTTTGGGCGTGAGTACTAATGCACTCAGTGAGTACTTTTGAGAAAAACCTTCACAAACATTTTATAAAATAGAATATCCAATCATATTTTAAGCATATCATGGAAACCTTTTAAAACAGAAAAATTGTGATTTTCATGTATACAAAATCATTTTAGTTGCCTTATTGCTCTCCCCTAGAACGCTTACGGTGAGTTGGTTCATGTACACAACCTGACTGCTTAAGGTTGGACACTGCCATGTTTGCTTGGGGCTCAATATCGTGAACTATTGTAGTTTCGTCACCAAAAACAGTAGTAAGACTTACATAAGTCAGGAGATCACATTAAATACAATCATGAGTTGGATATTCAATCACATTCATTTTATAAATATCAGGGCTTAATAACTAGAAATATATTTTTATATAATAAAAGCCCACCTGGCAATCAGATCTGAATAGCTAGATCTAGATTATGATTCTGGTCTCAACTAGAAGTCTCCTTCTTCTGAGCCTACAAGATTATCCGGCAACTTAATTTCAATAAAAGATCATCATAAGTTCAAAATTTAACATTTCTTAGCCATGAAGTAAATATTATAATATCTACTATCTTAATACGCAGCACCCAGGTTATCAAAATATTTTGGCTCTTAAGGAAACTTGACTCAGGGCATTTTTATAAAGAAAAACCCTTTTGAAAGTTTTCGCATACAGGGTGGTCAAACGCGTATCCTAAAATTAACTTGGTACAAATAAATTCATACCGCAAGATCTGCCCATTGGAAAAATATAAAACTTTAAATAAAAGTACTATATTTTGACATGGAACAACTTTTGAGCTTAAAAGTACAACCGGACTATCCATGAAGGATAGATCTGAAAAAAATGTAATTTAATATTCAGATACCCAAAATATACCCGAAATTAAAAATTTACAACATGAAAAATGCATAGAACATAAAACCCTAAAGACACTTTTTGATCCGGCAACCCCAAAGAGTCACCGATTTGAAGGGTGGTGATGACTTTTAGTGGTTATCACGACAATTTTCCATCGTAATCATCCATCGTATCATCATTTCAATCACGTATGCGTGATCTAGGCGTTGACACCTTCAAAATGACTATTTGAGAATTGAAATAGGAAACTAGAGTCGTGCCTTCTCTAGAAGCTGCTCGACGTTTCGATTTTGAAAATGAATGAAAAATGAAACCTTAACCTCCTATTTATAGAAGAAAAATAAATAGGATAATAGCGAATAAAAGAAAGAGGATAATGATAGAATAGGATAATGTTGGAAAAAGAATAGAATAATTACGAATCGGATAATCTTTCGAAAAAGAAATTGAATAATGACGGATGTGCCTTGTTATCCAAATCTAGTACCTTTCAGCTTAAAATTGTGCTAACTGTTCATTTGACCTCGAAATTGAAAAATTCAAAGTTTGGCATGATGTTTGAAACTTTTTCTTTCAACCCGAGAAAAATATCAGAACATTTTTAAAGCAATATTTTGACGAAAATAAATTTAACAGATTTTTCTGCCTGCGATTTTCCTTTATTTGAGTCCTTTAATGACCCAACTTCTTTCCTAGATTACCCTCAGGTAATATAAGTTGAATAAAACCTTCTAAAATATTTCGGGGTATTACAGAAATTTTACTTAAAGAAATTAAAATTGAAGAAAAATGGAAGAAAAACTGATAATTTTTTACATTTGGTACATGGTTGACAACAGTGGTGGTTCTGTAGTCGTGCGAGAGGTACACCATAGAAGACCCCCAAAGTATAGGGGCACCATTTTTATAATTTTTTAGTACTAATAGTTTTATTAATATATGTTAGTTTGTAAAAAATATTTTTTTAGCCCAATTAGAAAATAATAGTAATGACCAACATAATTAAAATACAAGAATACTTTGTAAAAAATTTATAAATTGATGTGCGTACGATAGGAAAAAGGAATATATGAAAGCACACCATGGCCTTGAAAAACAAAATACTCAACATAAATTCTAGAGCATTCTATACATCATGTGGAAATCATAATATTAATCCCGCACAGAGTTAAAAGCACGATTGCTTAGACTCTTTGGATTTTTACAGGGCATCCAGTTTCGGGTCTCACATATTTTCAGGAAGATAATCAGATGGTGGGTAGACTGGCAGGATCTTTGCATGAAGGTTGGTGGCTGCATTCAATTCCTGAGATTACCAAGTTGGTGGAATCATATTTCTTTAGCAGTGACTAACTACTTCAGACTGCTAGAGAAAGATTTTTTTATTTTTATTTAGTTTGTTGTTTTTATTTTGTCCCATGTTTGTTGGGCTTTCATTTGTGTGAACACTTTTGTTTTCTTTTGGTTTCTTAATAATATTCACTGCATTGGATAGTCTTAATATAATACTTTGTGATATAGAGCAAGCTCTTGTATAAAAGCGAAATATTATATTGGTACTCTACAAGGTATTTATAAATTATTATCTATTTCTATTGGGAGATGGAAAGTTTTGAAAGAAAATGTGAAAATTAACATTAAGCATTATCGACAACATGTTGGGAAAATCATGTAAATAATGTGAAAGTAATCACATTTCAAACTTCGGAGGTAAAGAGCTTGAAGTGACTAAAAATGAAAATGATAATGAGTTCAGGTGTGGTGCAAATGGTTTAATTAGAAACCCTTCATGTTGGAAATTTTGAGTTTTTAGTTGTCATGATAATATTATATGAGATATTGTTTGTTGTTAATTGAAGTAGTAAAATTTTACAATTTGATGATAAGCTTATTTATATTGCTATTAAGGAAGTTAAAATATTGATTGTATTATTTAACAAATATGGAGAAAGTTGATGCAATAAATATTAGTAATTGAGATAATTGCTTATTAAATGAAAATTTATATTTTATTTAAGGAAAAATGTGTGATTCGTAGCGAGAAATATTTTAGTGAAAATAAAATGGAGGATAAACAATCAATCGAAGATTAATTTAGAATAAATTATTTAATATATATAGTGGATCAAGCCATTAGATTATTACAGAAAAGATTTGGTAGTTTCACTTTAAACTTTGGGTTTATATTGTGTTTTGAGGAAATGGATTTATCGGATGATGCTACTTTAAAAGCAAGTTGTTGTGAAAATCTTGAAAATATTCTAAAGCATGAAGAGCTCCATGATTTTGATGGTCAAGAGTTGTTTCAAGAGCTAAACACTTTGCAAATAATACCATTTAACACAACAATATATATACAACTCTAGATATACTGATTTACAGAAAGATGTTCAATAGTTGTCATAAGGCATATATTCTTTATAGAATTCTATTAATTACTTGTTATAATATATGTTCGGTGAAATCAATTAGAATTACTTAATTGGTGCTCATTCAGGACTCAACTTAAATTTTATTCATTCAATCTTATTAAATTTATTAATCAGCAACCCCCAGCTCACCATCACCCTCGCATCTTCAACAATGTTAAGGTATGATCAAGTTAAAGTATTTTGATTATATTTGGTATAACTTTTTGAAAGTACAGGATAAAGGAGAAAATTTTTGAGTAAGGCAAGGTTAGTCGATTTTTGAAAATCAAAGATTATGTCTTTATAAAATAAAATTTTTGGTATTACCAAAGCTTAAAGTGGAACTTATTAAAGTAAGTTTTAGATCAATTATTTTGTAAAGAGTTTTGAGTCATTATGGACTCGAGCAAGCAGCAAATCTTTTCAGAATATTATTTCCTACAGATACTCAAAATATATCGGTCATTTTGGATCGTCAATATTTTTGAGTACGTTATAAAGTTTGAAAGGTGATTTAAAAATCTTCTTTTAAAAAGTCTCGTCTACTGCCCATAAGGAAAGGATTTGAAGATTGAATAGAGAATAAGTGAGGCATAGAGAATATAGTTAGAACATAGACTATAGCAAGTTTAAATTAAGGAGAATTCTAGGATTCCCTTTAGGTTCTCTTAAGAACCTAGATTAAATAAGTTCTCTCTCATGGAGCTAGCGTTAAGTAGAGCGGTTCGAAAGAACATTTTTATCGCAAGGATGTTCGTGCGAAGATTAAAGGGGTTCCGATAGCAGAATCGGGAATGAGGTTTTGAAGTTAAAGCCAGAAGCAAGAAGATGAGCAGTCAAGTTAAAGGCTAGTTATCAGATTGCGGATCCAATGCAAGTTCGAGGAATCCCCACATAAGTTTTCAACTCAAGAGAAGTCTCGTCTGAAGATCCAATCACATTTGTAAGGAATGAAGACTCGTTTCCTTCAATAGAAGCTCGTTGATTTAATAAAAGGACATTCAAGGTCACATCACGTTCAAT
The DNA here is from genome assembly GCA_026008535.1 of Perilla frutescens. Taxonomy (NCBI): domain Eukaryota; kingdom Viridiplantae; phylum Streptophyta; class Magnoliopsida; order Lamiales; family Lamiaceae; genus Perilla; species Perilla frutescens. The sequence continues at coordinate 63,692,471 of BRKX01000008.1, read as the reverse complement.
GCCCAGAGTTGTCACTAGTCGTTTAATGAAGATGAAGATTATCGTTACGACTGCAGCCAAGATAATTTGAAGACATGTTCATCGGTGTTCTACCGAGCTTCCAGGAGACGTTGAAGTCAAGCTGTTTTAAGTCCAGAAGGTGCCATAGATGAAGTCGCTTAGTCGTATCCCTTTCGATAGATAGGAAAAGATCCCCGGATTTCACTTTCCCAGCCAAGCACAGCCATTTGAGTCCCGCTGACTTGTGCTATTTCATAGCAGCCTCGTAAAGATGAAGGTGCGTGACGCTTAAGAAAGAAAGAAAGAACCCAAAGAAGATTGTTAAGAAGATAGACCTAGTATTTGATAGATTGAGAGTTTTATTATGATATGAGGTTTCGATGAGTCTATTCATTCTCATGTCAATTGAATCAATCGCCCTTCAAACAACTTCATATCATTTGAAATTCTTCATTTATATCATTTGAAATTGAAATTTCTTCGATCATATCCTCTTGGATAATTTGTAATCTTTTTGGATGATACTCTTTGATCATCAAGAATCAGTAATAGCACTTCCTTGTTAGGCTATGCTGACACCTTTGTGAAAATATTTCAACACGGTTCTCAGTTGCTAACCATTGATTTCTTCCATATCCTTGTTTTGTGCAAGAATCCTTTGAGTTATAACTCCTCTGAAAAGGCAATATTTTTGGACATATATAACCTAGTGTTATATCCCTTCTAACTCTTGATCTTGTTAAAGAATTGTTGACAAATAAAGCTCTCACTCAGAGGCATTTGTTTTCCCTTTTATCGCACTCATAGAACTCGAGTGTGGATCTTGGAATAGCAGTATTCTTTAGTCATCGTTGGAAGAATAAGAGGTGGTAGTTCCTAATAAGAAGTAGAATCTAAGTAGCGCCAAATAGTATCCTCCAAGGTTAGGACGCGCGTTTCTGAGGTAATTTCTCGGCTCGTTGTTTTTAAAGGCGATCTAAGGAATGTCGGCAAGTAAGTTCCGAGCTCACAGTTAAAGCCCGGATGTGCGATCTTTATGCCTGCAAATGATGGTGATCACCAGAAAAAGCCATGAAGTCAGACTACTGCTCCGAGAAAAAAAAAATACGATTGTGACGAGAACTTAAGATTGAGGTACAACACGAAGTACGCCCCCAAGAAAACAAGGAAGTCGAACATCAAAAAGTTAAAGATGAAGATAAAATGAGTTCGAATCAGATAGAGCGTACAAAGGATCCATCCAAGGAGGCGCCCGATTAGCTAGGTTTCGTCATTTATTCTTTGAGATCGTTGAAGTTTTGAGGAAGGGTAGAAGGAATCAAAGGTTAAGGGTTGGTTTATAGTTGTAAACCTAGTAAAGGTTTCGAACCAGTATGGTTCCGGTAAGGCTTTGAGTTCTTGAAGAAGTATCCAGGTTTCCGTATGAGGAGAAGTAAATTTTGGGACGAAATTTCTTTAAGGTGGTAGGATGTAACACCCCAGATTTTCGGACAAGGTTTAGAGATATCTAAAGCGCAATTAAGAAGTTAAGGAAGAAATTTTTATAAGGTTTAAGTGAAATCAGATGTCAGTCACGACTTTAAGGGTCAATTTTTGTAAAATCATCTTTTTGAAGATTTTGATCTTAACTCTATTATGGCTGATTTTGGTCTTGTTAGAAAAGTTTTAACTCAAGAATTGTGCCGGTATTTCCGGAATTTTAATCTGAAGTCATTTGAGGTACCGGTGATAAAAAACGTATTTAAAGGATTAATGATATGGCGTTCCTTTGACTCGATTGAATCCTTTGACCCATTTGATTCATTGGAAATGATAGTTCTTCCAAGTCATAAAGTTAAGTTGCCTAATTTTTTGAGGCGCTAACTTAGTTTAATTCTAGAAACACCCCCCTGGATTTCCAATTTTCCCTGCGGCTTTTACGCCTAACACCCCGTCCCTATTAAGAATAACTGCCTAGGGATCGGGCTATTACAAGGACACTTTGGCCCGATGCGAACTACTCGCAAGATCCTTGATGGGAGATTTTACTTGTCCACCATGTTCAAAGAAGCCTACCTCTATTGCAAAATTTGTAGCTACTGCCAAAGCACCGGGAACATCTCTATTCGATAGTCTATGCCATTGATCCCTATTATGCCCGTAGATATCTTTGATATTTGGGGGGATCGATTTCATGAGATCTTTCCGAAAATTAGGAGCCAACCTATACATAGTCTTCACCGTGGACTATGTCTCGAAGTGAGTAGAAGCCAAGGCAACCGCTGCTAACGATGCAAGGACAGTGGTGAACTTCTTGAAATCTAACGTATTTTGTAGCTATGGAGTGCCCAAAGTGTTGATAAGTGACCAAGGAACCCACTCCTGCAATATTGTCATAAAGAGGATGCTACGTCAATATGGGGTCACCCATTGAGCATTGGGCTGGGTTTTTCTTCATAAAACTTGCGAGCGAGGTCGAGAATATTGGATTCCTTGAATTTCTTTGCACGTTGGAGCCACATGGACTCGCGACCCGAGTCACGAGTGAAGTCACGGGTCGTCTAAGCCTGTCCAATTTTAAGCTGGTTTTGGGCTTTTTCTAACTAGGTATAAAAAGGGATTTTTGGAGAAAATTATAGACAATTTATCATATCCTAAAGTTGCCAGCAGAGAAGAATGTGAAGAGCAAAGATGCAAGGAGTTCAAGATTAGAGATAGATTAAATCTTCCGGATTTTATTTACTTTAGTTATTTAATAAAAATGTTTTCTTCTGGATTTGTTTTGGATATTTATTTTACGATGACTAGATAAAACCATAGTATTCTAGAGTTGAATTATGATTTATTTATGAAATTCTTTTGAATCATTTTATTTTGGTATCTATGATTTGAACATGTTTTGACATTACAAGAAAATAATGTTTAGGCGACGGAAAAATCCGTCACCCGAACTTAAAATTATGTCACTAATGACACTGGCAACGGAATGTGCCCATCACCCGTTTCCAGTCGCTTATTACACGAGCGACATAATTTTTCCATCTCAAACTGAGGTGATAGAATTAGTGGCGGATTTTGCCGTCGCTAAATCATCGCCAAATTTAGTCTTCAGAATATAAAAAAAATAAAAAAACTAGAGACATATTTAGTGACGGAAAGAATTCATCACTAAAACATAAATAAATAATCTATTAATATTTTGAGATAAGCCCATTGGTCGGCCCAACCCACAAGAACTGGCCCAGCACACAAGAGGCCAGACACACCCTTCCTCATTTAATGGGAAACGATTTTGCTCCAAGAGGTTTCGAACACCAGCACTACTCCCGGTTGATCAACCAAGCGTTAAACCGCCAGGCCAAAGTCCTTACATGTGAAATGTATAAAATATTACTCCCTTCGTTTCCCATTAAGTATCATTTTGGATGAATGCACACATATTAATAAATTAATTGAGTTACCTAATACACCCTTGTGTACATTAAATGAGTTAAATATAGATGTATGAATGCATTAAATGGGGGTAAATGCGTGAAAAGAGTGAATTTTCTGTCTTGAATTTGTAGAATAACAGGTTTTTTGAACAAAAATTAAATGCAAGAATGACATTTATTCATAAACGTAGGGAGATATATATTTAATTTAATACATACTTTTTTGTGTATACTCTTCTTTTCAATAATAATAATAATAATAATAATAATAATAATAATAATAATAATAATAATAATAATAATAGTAATAATAATAATACATTATATATAATAATAATAATAATTAAAAGAATATAAATATTATTTTCTATCTATTATTTATTTTTTAATTAACAATTATTTAATTAATTTCATAAAATATTATTTATTTATAACATACACAAAAACAAAATTAAAAGTATTAAATAAATGATTAATATAATTATATTTTAAAAATTATTTTAAAACATTAAGTGTTATAAAATACTAAAATAAAAAAAATAATAAATAATAATAAAATTAATATTATATACATTAAATTTAAATGATCATATATTGATCATTTAAATAAAAAAATTATATACATTGAATTTAAATTTTAAAAAATTAAAATAAAATATTATATACATTAAATTTAAATAATCATATATTGAGTTAGTAACAATAAAATCTTAATTTATAACTAAGATATTGTGATAATTCGATCACTAGAAATATTGGATATAGAGAATCATTTTAAAATTAATAACATACTAAAATTTTTCAATTCACTTGTTCATATATAACTAAGTGCTATAGCTCAATTACTACAAATATTGTATATACAGAACTATTTCAAAAGTAAATAACATTCTATATTTTATTAATTCACTTATTTATATAAACTTGTAATATGGATTGTATTTAAATACTTCAATTAAGTTCAATCAATACCATTCGATGGGTCCAAAACTAAAAATATAAAAACACAATTTTTGTTCTGTTTTCTTTTTTTTTTGCGCCATTTTATAAGCGTTATTTAGTATTTTTATTTATTTTGTATTTTCAATTATCTGTACATCTTGATTGCATTGGAGATTTCGTGTGTCATTTCCTATTATTTTCCACGTGTCATAATTATTATTCAATCTTATTAAATTTTAATTTATTGCTATTTAGTTTAATTTTAAATATTATTTAGGGTTCACCCAACACTAATTAATGTATATTAAAAAAATAGTTATGGCAGGGGATATAATATGGAATGATATGGAGGATTTAATTTGGCTAATAATAATCAAAATTATCTAATATCAATTTTCATAATACTTTCCACTCTATATTATTCAGTCATTTGATTTATAGAAATCTCGTAACTATCTGCCAACATAGAGGTCAGAACACATTATCAATATTTTCTAAACAAAAGTAAATATGCTCAATTGTCATAGTCTCGTGTATATAAATTTTTGTTGTCCATGACCAACCATTTGTTTTCCATAGCTGTGTGTGTGTGATATGTAATTATGAGGCAACTAACATATCTGAAAATAAAAAAGTTAGCCATGTATTCATATAATAGGAGACAACTCACATTGTTGAACAATGAATAAGAAAGCTAATTATTTTTGCTGGCCCTAATATCTTAACTCAATCAAATCACGAGAAATTAACTGATGAATAATATGTCTTTCCAGGAACCCAATCATATGGAATAACTTTGTCTGCATACACTGATCTTGATTGAACATCAAATAACTTAATTGAAAAAGGCCCTGTGACTCCACTAGGTATACCAACTTTCCAAGTTTCGCCCCAATCACGTTGCATGACCAACGTTGATCTGCCCGATGGTGTGATTTCAATATACCCAATTTCACCGTCTCCATTCACATTCTCCACTGCAAATGCTAGATAGTATGGGTTCGATCCCGAGTCAATCTTCAGTGCTATATTAGACTTGTAGTAACATGTAACCCTGTATATGATTAAAATTTTGAAGGTTTGTTACATGAATATGAATTGCTTGAAATTAAATAGATATATATGGATTTTTACCAACATAAATATTCAATTAGCAAGGTATGTATCTAAGTAATTAATAGGACTAATTGAGGTCATATATTGTGTTTTATGTTTATCATCGATACATGGTTGAAAATTTTATTTGCATATCACCCATAGTAATAACTGATTTAGAATGAATTTCTGATTATAACGGATATGTTGAAAACACTATTGATTAAATACTAAATAATAATTATATACCTTAATGGAGTAGAAAGAACCATAACTTGTAAGAGGTTATGATTCAATACGTGAACTTCGATACAATTTATAATATATACACTAACTTTGAAACATTGAAATCACAAAACAATTTTGTAATTTGTACAAAAATACACATAATTTTGTAATTTGTTACAAAATAGACACAATATTTGCAATAATATGAAATGAAACACAATATATTTTACTGATCTTTATCGCATTAATGAAAATTAAACTGTGACTATGAAATGAAACACAATATAAAATTTTGTAATATTTCATGTTATATATCAGTTTTTCAATTGTTGCAAAACTTCAGAATATCTATTTTGTGAAAAATTGCAAAATTGTGTCATGTTTACAACGTTATTAATTAGATTTAAATTGCAAAATGTGTTAAATTTATATATTTAATCATAATTAACCCTTTTTAACATTAAGCTAGAATTCAAAAAATTAAAAAAGAAGAAAAACTCAAAAGTTAAGATTGAAAAACAATAGAGTATAATCGAAAATGCATATGGTTCGAACAAACATGTGTGTTTGTGTGTGTATGTGTGTGTGTTTGAGAGAGAGAGAGAGAGAGAGAGAGAGAGAGTTGCCTTGAATATTGAACGTTGATCCTTCCTGCCTTCCTTAAAGCATCACCATCTCCATTTTTTGCTAAATATCCAAAAGCTTTACCACTTAAATCAAAGTGAAATGCTTCATTATTACATGTACCTGGACACTCGTCTGTAATTGTCACAGTAATTGGAGAACCTGAACAATGAGGATTTTCTGTGCATTTCACCTATATATATGCATATATGTATATATCAAATTAATTATAATAATTAACTACATCTGTCTAAAATTAATATGTACCAGCTTTTTTTATCATACCATATAACAACTTCCACAACCAGCTCCAGATTTAAATATATTTTGGTTTCCCGCAGAAATCATGCCATAATATGGAAAATTTTCTACATCGTTTGCCAATCCACATGCTCCACCTGCAACAAAAAAAATAATATATATAATAATGACAAATATAACAACAAATTAAATTAATGTTTCATCTTGTTTTTCCCTCGATCTTCATGCATATGTGTGTGTGTGTGTGTGTGTAAAATCAACGTAGTATATATTACCACTTCCTGATCCGGTGGGGTTACCGTACCACGTTGCCACAGCCGGTGAGAAACCATTATCTCCAGCTAATGTACCATTGTCCGAAGACATGCAACAACATAAGTTGTTCGAGACAAATAAAATTGCTAAAATAATGAAACCACAATAGTTGTTAGAAATGAGCATATTGTTAATTTTGTTGTTGCTAAAAACAGTACAACAAGAGAAGTGAGTATTATTGCATGGTCTAGCAGTGATCATGGCAAATCTTTTTATAGTATTGTTAATGTAATTAATTTAATTACTACACTAATTACAATTCTTCTTAATTATATCTTAATATATACTTGGGGTGGCATTTTAAAAAATAATTTCCTTATTTAAGATAAGATTAACTATTGGTTTATGAAGATGATATATATGTATTAATTTTGTTTCCTCTTGTTATTTTTAGGGTTGAAATTTCATGTTCCACTTTTTCGTGTTTCACTATCAAATATATGAATTTAATAATATTTATTATAAAATGAAAATTATTATAACACAAATAATCATAGTCAATATTTACTAATAAAAAAATAATTAAAAATTATAAAACATAATTTTGAAAAAATCAATCATAATAATTAATTATTAATTGAAATCTAAAAAATTTAAAATATTAAAAAATAATTATAAACTCTAATTGGGTGGGGTAAACGCTAAGAAAAAATTGAGTTTTAAAAATTTTTAAAAAATTATGTTTGAACGTGTTTAATATGTTTATTTTTTATTTATTTTTTTACTCACACACCCGACCTGGTGGTATTGAGGAGATTCATTCCCGTAACTTTTAGTCTCCAAACTACCTCATTCCACCACTAGGTCATCCCCACTGGGACATGTTTGATATGCTTATTGAATCTAGCTCAAACGAACTTTTAGAAAATGAACACGAGTAGAGTATAGGATTATTTGGTTTAATTTTAATCCCTAAACATGAATAGTTATCGCCTACCCATGGAAAATAACATAGGCTGGCTCCGGAAAATTTGTATTTAGTAGAGTTAAAAGCTAATTGATGAAATAATAATTACTCAACAAATTACGTTTGTTGTGTTGCCTAGTACTCATGGAAAATCTTCTTATAGTGTCATTTCCTTACCACAATTACGATTCTTCTTAACTGATCTTGTCTAAAAAATTAAAATAAACAATATTGCTTTGGAATTTGGTTAAAAATAATTTCCTTATTAAGGATAAGATGATTGTTTTATGAAGATGATATATATTTCGTTTGCTCTTGTTATTTTTAAGGTTAAAATTGATTTAGCAAACGAAAATTAATTATATTGTAGTTTTCCATATAATGGTAACATGAATAATTTATCGCCTAAGTATGAAAATCACAGGATAATTGGGTTCGATCGGGAAAATTAGCATTTAGTGGAGTTAAAAGTTAATTTATGAGATACTAATTCCTCAAAAACTTACTATTCATTCATTGTTATTGGAGCCATTTTAATAAGGGTATTTGACTTGGGAAATTGCATCCTAGAACCGGTTTCCGTCCTATGAGTTCAGTTAAATATTTTTCTCATATTTGCTTCGTTATTTAGGCTTTGCTTGTTTATTTAATTTTAAGTGTAGATAAAAACTCTCTCCAATTTTCGATTATCTAGAAACGTGGAAAATCTAAGTTGTAGTAACTGCATGTGTAATTAGTGCGATTCCTTGTGGCTTGACCTCAACTCACGATGTACACAGTCTCGATGGGATCGCCTAGTGGTGGAGTGAGTTATTGGGAGATCAAAAGTCGCAGGTTCGAATCTCTATAATATCACAGGTCGGGTGTGTGAGTAAAAAAAACTTACTATGCACCCAATCACACTTATGCACTTGCAAGTAAGAGATAAATTAAACTAGAAAATAAATTTCGCATCACTTATATTTTAAATGTTCACGTAGGGAGCTTTATTTTAGGGGCAGTTAATTCAATGGCAGTTATTAATTATAACTTAAATAACTATATATATGTGTGTGTGTGTGTGTGTGTGTGTAAACCTAGTAAAGGTTAAGGGTTGGTTTATAGTTGTAAACCTAGTAAAGGTTTCGAACCAGTATGGTTCCGGTAAGGCTTTGAGTTCTTGAAGAAGTATCTAGGTTTCCGTATGAGGGGAAGTAAATTTCGGGACGAATTTTTTTTAAGGGTGGTAGGATGTAACACCCCAGATTTTCGGATAAGGTTTAGAGATATCTAAAGCGTAATTAAGAAGTTAAGGAAGAAATTTTTATAAGGTTTAAGTGAAATCAGATGTCAGTCACGACTTTAAGGGTCAATTTTTGTAAAATCGTCTTTTTGAAGATTTTGATCTTAACTCTATTATGGCTGATTTTGGTCTTGTTAGAAAGGTTTTAACTCAAGAATTGTGCCAGTATTTCCGAAATTTTAATCTGAAGTCATTTGAGGTACCGGTGATGAAAACCGTATTTAAAGGATTAATGATATGGCGTTCATTTGACTCGATTGAATCATTTGACCCATTTGATTCATTGTAAATGATAGTTCTTCCAAGTCATAAAGTTAAGTTGCCTAATTTTTTGAGGCGCTAACTTAGTTTAATTCTAGAAACACCCCCCTGAATTTCAGATTTTCCTTGCTGCTTTTACGCCTAACACCCCGTCCCTGTTAAGAATAACCGCCTAGGGATCGGGCTATTACAAGGACACTTTGGCCCGATGCGAACTACTCGCAAGATCCTTGATGGGAGATTTTACTTGTCCACCATGTTCGAAGAAGCCTACCTCTATTGCAAAATTTGTAGCTACTGCCAAAGCACCGGGAACATCTCTATTCGATAGTCTATGCCATTGATCCTTATTATGCCCGTAGATATCTTTGATATTTGGGGGATCGATTTCATGGGACCTTTCCCAAAATTAGGAGTCAACCTATACATAGTCTTCATCGTGGACTATGTCTCGAAGTGAGTAGAAGCCAAGGCAACCGCTGCTAACGATGCAAGGACAGTGGTGAACTTCTTGAAATCTAACGTATTTTGTATCTATGGAGTGCCCAAAGTGTTGATAAGCGACCAAGGAACCCACTCCTGCAATATTGTCATAAAGAGGTTGCTACGTCAATATGGGGTCACCCACAGAGTATTGGGCTAGGTTTTTCTTCAGAAAACTTGCGAGTGAGGTCGTGAATATTGGATTCCTTGAATTTCTTTGCACGTTGGAGCCACGTGGACTCGCGACCCGAGTCGCGAGTGAAGTCACGGGTCGTCTAAGCCTGTCCAATTTTAAGCTGGTTTTGGGCTTTTTCTAACTAAGTATAAAAAGGGATTTTTGGCGAAAATTATAGACAATTTATCATACCCTAAAGTTGCCAGCAGAGAAGAATGTGAAGAGCAAAGATGCAAGGAGTTCAAGATTAGAGATAGATTAAATCTTCCGTATTTTATTTACTTTAGTTATTTAATAACAATGTTTTCTTCCGGATTTGTTTTGGATATTTATTTTACGATGACTAGATAAAACCATAGTATTCTAGGGTTCAATTATGATTTATTTATGAAGTTCTTTTGAATCATTTTATTTTGGTATCTATGATTTGAACATGTTTTGACATTACAAGAAAATAATGTTTAGGCGACGGAAAAATCCGTCACCCGAACTTAAAATTATGTCGCTAATGACACGGGCGACGGAATGTGCCCATCACCCGTTTCCAGTCGCTTATAACACGAGCGACATAATTTTTCCATCTCAAACTGAGGTGATGGAATTAGTGGTGGAATTTTCCGTCGCTAAATCATCGCCAAATTCAGTCTTAAGAATATATAAAAAAAAAAATTAGAGACATATTTAGTGACGGAAAAAATTCATCACTAAAACATAAATAAATAATCTATTAATATTTTGAGATAAGCCCATTGGTCGGCCCAACCCACAAGAACTGGCCCAGCACACAAGAGGCCAGACATACCCTTCCTCATTTAATGGGAAACGATTTTGCTCCAAGAGGTTTCGAACACCAGCACTACTCTCGGTTGATCAACCAAGCATTAAACCGCTAGGCCAAAGTCCTTACATGTGAAATGTATAAAATATTACTCCATTCGTTTCCCATTAAGAATCATTTTGGATGAATGCACACATATTAATAAATTAATTGAGTTACCTAATACACCCTTGTGTACATTAAATGAGTTAAATATAGGTGTATAAATGCATTAAATGGGGTTAAATGCGTGAAAAAAGTGAATTTTCTGTCTTGAATTTGTAGAATGACACGTTTTTTAAACAAAAATTAAATGCAAGAATGACATTTATTCAGAAACGTAGGGAGATATATATTTAACTTAATACATCTTTTTTTGTGTATATTCTTCTTTTCAATAATAATAATAATAATAATAATAATAATAATCATAATCATAATCATAATAATAATAATACATTATATATAATAATAATAATTAAAAGAATATAAATATTATTTTCTATCTATTATTTATTTTTTAATTAGCAATTATTTAATTAATTTCATCAAATATTATATATTTATAACATATACAAAAAAAAATTAAAAGTATTAAATAAATTATTAATATAATTATATTTTAAAAATTATTTTAAAACATTAAGTGTTATAAAATATTAAAATAAAAAAATAAAAATAATAAATAATAATAAAATTAATATTATATACATTAAATATGATCATTTAAATAAAAAAATTATATACATTGAATTTAAATTTAAAAAAAATAAAATAAAATATTATATACATTAAATTTAAATGATCATATATTGAGTTACTAACAATAAAATCTTAATTTATAACTAAGATATTGTGATAGTTCGATCACTAGAAATATTGCATATAGAGAATCATTTTAAAATTAATAACATTCTAAATTTGTTTAGTTCACTTGTTCATATAACTAAGTGCTATAGCTCAATTACTACAAATATTGTATATACAGAACTATTTCAAAATTAAATAACATTCTATATTTTATTAACTCGCTTATTTATATAAACTTGTAATATGGATTGTATTTAAATAATTCAATTAAGTTCAATCAATACCATCCGATGGGTCCAAAACTAAAAATATAAAAACACAATTTTTGTTCTGTTTTTTTTTTTTTTTTTTTTGCGCCATTTTATAAGCGTTATTTAGTATTTTCATTTATTTTGTATTTTCAATTATCTGTACATCTTGATTGCATTGGAGATTTCGTGTGTCATTTCCTGTTATTTTCCCCGTGTCATAATTATTATTCAATCTTTTTAAATTTTAATTTATTGCTATTTAGTTTAATTTTAAATATTATTTAGGGTTCATCCAACACTAATTAATGTATATTAAAAAAATAGTTATGGCAGGGGATATAATATGGAATGATCTGGAGGATTTAATTTGGCTAATAATAATCAAAATTATCTAATATCAATTTTCATAATACTTTCCACTCTATATTACTCAGTCATTTGATTTATAGAAATCTCGTAACTATCTGCCAACATAGAGGTCAGAACACATTATCAATATTTTCTAAACAAAAGTAAATATGCTCAATTGTCATAGTCTCGTGTATATAAATTTTTGTTGTCCATGACCAACCATTTGTTTTCCATATCTGTGTGTGTGTGATATGTAATTATGAGGCAACTAACATATCTGAAAATAAAAAAGTTAGCCATGTATTCATATAATAGGAGACAACTCACATTGTTGAACAATGAATAAGATAGCTAATTATTTTTGCTGGCTCTGATATCTTAACTCAATCAAATCACGAGAAATTAACTGATGAATAATATGTCTTTCCAGGAACCCAATCATATGGAATAACTTTGTCTGCATACACTGATCTTGATTGAACATCAAATAACTTAACTGAAAAAGGCCCTGTGACTCCACTAGGTATACCAACTTTCCAAGTTTCGCCCCAATCACGTTGCATGACCAACGTTGATCTGCCCGATGGTGTGATTTCAATATACCCAATTTCACCGTCTCCGTTCACATTCTCCACTGCAAATGCTAGATAGTATGGGTTCGATCCCGAGTCAATCTTCAGTGCTATATTAGACTTGTAGTAACATGTAACCCTGTATATGATTAAAATTTTGAAGGTTTGTTACATGAATATGAATTGCTTGAAATTAAATAGATATATATGGATTTTTACCAACATAAATATTCAATTAGCAAGGTATGTATCTAAGTAATTAATAGGACTAATTGAGGTCATATATTGTGTTTTATGTTTATCATCGATACATGGTTGAAAATTTTATTTGCATATCACCCATAGTAATAACTGATTTAGAATGAATTTCTGATTATAACGGATATGTTGAAAACACTATTGATTAAATACTAAATAATAATTATATACCTTAATGGAGTAGAAAGAACCATAACTTGTAAGAGGTTATGATTCAATACGTGAACTTCGATACAATTTATAATATATACACTAACTTTGAAACATTGAAATCATAAAACAATTTTGTAATTTGTACAAAAATACACATAATTTTGTAATTTGTTACAAAATAGACACAATATTTGCAATAATATGAAATGAAACACAATATATTTTACTGATCTTTATCGCGTTAATGAAAATTAAACTGTGACTATGAAATGAAACATAATATAAAATTTTGTAATATTTCATGTTATATATCAGTTTTTCAATTGTTGTAAAACTTCGGAATATCTATTTTGTGAAAAATTGCAAAAGTCTCGATGTACACAGTCTTGATGGGATCGCCTAGTGGTGGAGTGAGTTATTGGGAGATCAAAAGTCGCAGGTTCGAATCTCTATAATATCACAGGTCGGGTGTGTGAGTAAAAAAAACTTACTATGCACCCAATCACACTTGTGCACTTGCAAGTAAGAGATAAATTAAACTAGAAAATAAATTTCGCATCACTTATATTTTAAATGTTCATGTAGAGAGCTTTATTTTAGGGGCAGTTAATTCCATGACAATTATTAATTATAACTTAAATAACCGTGTGTGTGTGTGTGATGTACAATTTTCCTAAGCCCACGTATATTTATTATTTGCAGGGATAATAATGGGTAACGGACTTATGGGTATCTGTAAAAATTATCCATGATGGGCAGGCTAATTACCCACTTAATAGGTACGGGCATGGACACGGGTAATTACCCATAAATTTTGACGGGTATGGATTCGGGTATGGGTATTGATGGAGATATCAAGATTAGATAATTATATATTATTTAGATTATATTTTAAATTTGATTATATTCTATTATCTATTTAGATTACATTATCAATTAGGAATTTGTATCTAAATTAGGTTTATTATTTCTTATCATCCAAGTTTCTAAATTAGGTTTATTATAAATAAATATGTCTAGATTGTTATTAGGCGAGTCGAAGTTTAATAAAAAAAAGTGTGATATTTACGTGCAATTCGGTATTCTTGCGAGAATCAATGATATTGTTCTTGTGTTCGTCCGGGTATTCTCAGAATCAACAGATTACATACGCTTCTACTTGCATAAGTTGGTACTCGGAGCCAGTCTACGCTCCGTTCGCATATCAATTCATGTAGTTGAAGGTTCCATGACTGCCAATATCTTCCATGGTTTGTATTCTAACAACTTTTCATTTTCAAACGATGTTTTCGATGATGGTTATGATGGCCCGCCGATTTTTGATAAAGAAGTGGATATCTTTTCTCATGAAACTCATTTTCTTGATAATTTGAGGTCCATAGGTGGTGACTACGATGGTCCCCGATCTTTGATGATGAGAAGTGTTGTCCGTGCCCTGTGGCCATGTTGTGCTGATAAGCTATGACTCTAAGAAAAAGTCAACTACCGTGCAATTGCACTAAGAGTAGATATGCCACCGTCAACACATTTTTCTCCGGTGCATGATGTGAGTGCCAATATTTATAGATATTTCATGTTTGTGTTTTCAAATAAGAAATATGTGGATTGTTTGACAAGTCATACAACAATATGTCATTTCAATTATGCATGTTCTGTGGATCTTGTTGCAAATGGTTTTCAGAGTACTCTTTTGACTTCTGATTCGAGTGAGAATCGTGTCAAACCCCGAGTAAATGATGGAGGTATCAAGATTAGATCATGATATATTATTTAGATTATGTATTAGATTTTATTTTATTATATTATATCTATTTAGATTACGTTATCAATTAGAAATTTTATCTAAATTAGTTTTATTTTTTCTTTTCTTCCAAGTTTCTGGTATATTATAAATAGATATATCTAGATTAATGTTATTAGGGGAGTCGAAGTTTAATAAAAAAAAAGTACGATATTTACGTGCAATTCGGTATTCCTATGAGAATCAACAATATTATTCTTGTGTTCTTCCGGGTATCCTTAGAATCAACGGATTATATAAGCTTCTACCTACATCAGATACCTTAGTACCCAACTCGTCCCATATCCACAAATATTTATATAATTGTGCACTTTATTATTATTATTATTATTATTATTATTATTATTATTATTATTATTATTATTATTATTATTACATTGTATGTATAGAATTGTATTGTGATATGATATTAGTTTTTGAAGACTCCATAGCATTGTTATGTTTGAAGTTTTTTAAGTAACGTTGCATTCTCACGAAGGGTCTTTTTATAATAATTTAATCGAATTATGATTTAGTTTCAATCCATATTTTTAAAATTTTAAACTATTTAATCGCATTTTTGAGTTATTTACTGCAAATAATAATTATTAAATTAAATATCCAATAAATAGTTCGTGTTAAAGAAATTTTTATGTTTATATTTTTTTTAAAATATGACCTTTGTTTGAAATAAAATGATAGTTGAACAAGAATAAAATTTGGACTAATTGAAATAGTAATTGGTAACTTAAGCTATTTATTCTTATATATATATTGTAAACTTGAAAAATAAATGCTTATAAAAATTATATCTTACATAAAATATAATTATATATATATATATATATTAAAAAGTATATGATAAAAAGAAATATAAATATAAGTATGTTTGAATGATTATTGAAAACATATCAATAAATTAAATTTATCAGAAAAATTAGATATTATTAATTTTCTACTTAGTATAATTTAGAAGATACTCTTAAAGATACGCACATTAAAAATATTTATTTATTATGTATGCACAAATATATTATATTGAAATGATCTATAATAAAAAGGTAAAAATTTATAAATACAATTTAAAATTTTTTATCTCTTTTTAAAACTAAATAGTCATTTTATTCAATCACATATATAAATACATTTCACATCCTATATATTTTTCATAGATTTAAAACATATACATAATATATATAACTATGATTTTTTTATTTGAATTTATAAAAATATTTTAAAATTTAATAAACACTATAAATGTTTCTTGAATATTGCATAAGAAAAATATTACTTAGTTAAAATGTGAGTAACATGTACATGTATGAGTAGTTAAGTACCTAAAGTATATGAGAATGGACATAAAAGTTGCTACACATCGAGTATGGAGACGGGAACATAATTTATTTTTTTAAATACGGGTATGAAAATGGATCGGATACTGTAATACCCTACCCATTGTCATTCCTAAATTTCTTCGGTTCTAAATTGTGCATAAATGGTAATGACCGCAAAATATATTTAATTTTATCTTAAATTTAAACGACAGCAATAATTTGGTATCACTACTATATTCACGAAATTATATATTAACAGATTATAACTAATTTTTTAGATATTTTAACACCCATTTTAAAACCCAAGCATGTCAATACGTCGACTAGATCACCTCTTAAATAAATGGTTAGTAATCTTGCTACCTTTCTCTTAATTTATTTTTGTTCAAATTATTTTATTAATTTTAATAATATTTATATATACAAATTATGGTTACATATATATTGTCATATTTTGTGCTATATATGACTAAATATAATTTGTTAATGTATTTAATTTATATCGACATCATCATCATCATTAATACAAAGATAAATATGTCCGTTCATTGTACAAATGAGAAGCTAGTTTCACTTAATTATTTGGTTTAATGTTTTATTAAATTAATTATTACTTGACGTATACTTGTGTGAGACTGTCTAACGGATCTCTTACGTTAGAGAGATCTTTAATTGACCCATGAGGTAGTCTCTCTCTCCTTTTTTTTTTGTGGTCTCCGTTCCCCTCTCTCTCCCCTTTTCCTCTTCTTTTTAGTTTTTTTCACATTTTAATTTCTTAATTTTTTTTACAAATATATATTTAATATTTAAAAATAAATAAATACCGTAAAATTGAATTAGTGAAACCTAAAATTGAATTGAATTAATTTAACTTTTTTTATCCGACGTCTTGCCCAGTGCATTTGCCCGGCGCTAATTCGTGGGCGCATGTACTGGGCTCGATAGAAAATGAAGATTAAAATAAAACTGAAAAAATAAAAAAAATCATAAAAATCGAAAAAAAATTAAAATGGGGACTGCCAGATAGTTCATAGGACACAATACTTCACTTCTTTGGTAGTGAAACTTCACTTTATATGTAATGAAACTTATATATTATTAGTTGTTGATCGATTTTTTATTCAAATAAAACTAAGAGCTCATTATTTTTTGTTTAAAAAAAATATTGTAAAGAGCAAGACTTGGTAGAGATACCAATGAAAAGTATATTTTTCATGATCTAAAAAATAAATAGCAAAAAAAAAAACTCATACTTAATGATATTTCAATTCATATTATGTGATACTTCAATTTCAATATATAATTAATGATACTTTACTTCATACATAGTGATACGTAATGCCTGAAGAATTAACAAACATATTAAAAAAAAGATAAATGAATCAACTAAATTAAAATTTCACATTATGATTTATGTAAAAAATATATAATTCATTTATTTTCTTCCTAGCGTGTGAAAATACTTCATAGTTGATGATACTTCAATTCATATTAAGTGATATTTCGATATATAATTCGTGATACTTTACTTCATACATAGTGATACACGCATGGAAGGGCCCATAGACCTCACTGTTTGTTGCGAGTTTGGATCGGTTACTTGGACAGGTTTGGGTCTTATTTGATCCGTCTAACCTAAGAGACCCCTTAGACGATCTCATATAAGTTTTTTTTTATCTTATTACTTAAGTTGTGTATTCGGAAAGGAAAACTAGTTGCTTGAGTCTCTTTTAGCTGAGTTTTTTCTGGAATCAAAATCTCACAAGTTCATTTGGATTTTTTCTAATTCTAGACATTTGTTTATCACGTTACTCGACGAACAATGCAAGTCGATCCTGCGAATGTTGTGGCAATGAGGTAATGTAAGATGTTGAACATATTCTTCGTGGTTGTTCTTGGAGTAAGGTTTTTTAGAAGCTTTCACTCATACGGATCTTTGAATAATTGCGTGTTCCATCGGTGTGTCAATATCAAAATTATATAATTTTAATAATATTTTCAATTAAAATAAAATTTATTATATTATAATTAGTTATAATTAATATTCATTGCTAAAAATTAAAAAACTTTAAAATTATATACACTGAGTTTAGAATAATCAATCCTAAAAATCAATTATATTAACTAAACAATGAAAACTAAATATTAAAAAATAATTATAAATCCTAATTGAGTGGAATAAATCCTAAATAAAAATATAAAATTATACTTGAAGAAATTAAAATTGATGAAAAATGGAAGAAACGCTAATAATTCTGATGTCTGATATATGGTTGACACCAGTGGTGGTCATGTAGTAATGCGAGAAGTGTGCCGCACAGGGCCCCAAAATTATAGGGCCGCCATTTTTATATTTTTTAGTACTAATAGTTTTATTAATATATTTTAGTTTATAAAAAACAATTTTTTAGCCCAATTAAAAAATAATAGTAATGACCAACATAATTAAAATACAAGAATACTTTATTAAAAATGTATAAATTGATGTGCATACAACAGGAAAATGACTCTATGAAACCACACCAAGGTCTCGAAAAACAAAATACTCAACATAAATTCTAGAGCATTCTATACATCATGTGGAAGTCATAGTCTTAATTCTGTTGAGAGTTAAAAGCTCGGTTGTTTAATTAGATACTTTGGGTTTTTGCATGATATCCAATTTCGGGTCTCGTATATTTTCAAAGAAGGTAATCAGATGGCACATTGGTAGTTGCATTCAACTCCTGAGATTACCGAGATGGTGGAAGCAGATTTCTTTGGTTGAGACCACTTCAAACTGTCAGAGAAAGATTAGTTTACTTTTGTTTAATTATTGTATTAGTTCGTTGTTTTTATTTTGTCCCATGTTTTTTGGGCTTTCATTTGTGTGAATGCTTTTGTTTTCTTTTAGTTTCTTAATAATATTCACTGCAAAGGATAGTCTTAATATAACACTTTGTGAAATAAAAGCGAAATATCATATTGGTGCTTTTCAACATATTTATAATTTATTCTCTAATTCTGTTAGGAGATCGAAATTTTTGAGAGAAAATGTGAAAATTAATGTTGAACATTTTTTAGAGAAAAAAACGAATGCGCAAGTGTGCAATTTCAACAAGCTAGTACAAGATGTTGGAGATCGTCTGTGCAATGTTTACTTGATTTGAAATTTATGATATGTATTGTTTATGATACATATTTTTTTTTCATACATACGGCTTCAAATTTCTTATCATTAAAATTTTGGTAAAGTTTAATTGCTTGATTGTCAATTTATACGTATTCTCATTTTTCTTTACTCTTAATTTATGTATTTGATTTGTTTAACATGCTGGATTATTATTTTTTAAGTAAATATATGATAAATTAACATGTGAAAACTAACAACTCATATTCTGTTAGACAGAGTCAAATCGATCCAAAATCCGTTGAAATTTGTCCAAACCCGCCCCAGACCCTACCCAATTGAGCCCAACAATCCACACCAATTAATTATAAGAGGAGACTTCAATTATTCTTTTCTAACCAATAATCTTAATCAATTCATTTTTAGCAAGATGAGATACAAAAATCCCATTTACCGTTACTCAAGCTTTGAAATAGTCAATTTTTCCACACCACAAGTTTCCGCACCACACGCTTTGAAGAAAAGCTTTTTTTTTCTTTGAGTAAAGAAGAAAGGTTTTTTTTTTCTTTGAAACATGTGACTTTCTTTTTTCAATTATTTTTTCTGAAAAATAAATAATAAGGAAGAAAAAATATATTAAAAAAAAAAAGCAATTGGATCACACGTGGGATGCGTTTCTTTATTTTATTTTATTTTATTTTATTTTTTGTCTTAACAAAAGTGTCACATTTTTAGAGTGGGGGGCATTATTGTACTTGCTAATAATTTTGTTTAGGAAAATCTATTGGTAGTTGAGTTTTAAATGAGATGTATTAAATATGATACAACGAACACAATACCTAGTATAATCGAGCCTGCCAAAATTTTCTTCATACTCGTTCTTGTGGCTTCATGAAAAATTTAGGAGGAGATAATCAACTGGAAGGGAAAATAAATATTATACGTATGATACATTATTTAAAAATAAAATAATTGTTTAATTTGTTTAAATTTTATGATTTTTGGAAGTAAATATTATTTTGTAGCAAACCTTAATCCGTTCAAATATTATATTGCATTATTTGAAACATGATATTTCTTCCCACATGATGTTAAATTGTGTATGTGTTTAAAGGATTATATCATATTGCATTATTTGAAACATGATATTTCTTCACACATGAAAGTATTATGTTAAATTGTGTATATGAGTTTAAAGGATTGGGTTGTATAATTTAGGGGTGCACAAAGATCAAACAGGCCAACTTAAATCGAATTTGGCTTGTATGACGACTCATAATGATCATGACATGCTGAAATTGTGTATGTTCATACATATTGTAGGATGGTCTTATTGAGTTTTTTAAGTCTCTCCTGACTTGTGTTCATCTTTCGATTTAGGCAAAGCATTACGAAAATAATTTAAATTTTTTAAAATGTTAGAGATGTCTGCATATTAAGATATGTTGTTATTTTTTTTTTTTTTTGAAATTTCTAAAACTTTTAAGATATATATATATATATATATATATATATATATATATATATATATATATATATATATATATATATATATAGGGATAAGGTCCAATTTGGTCCTACAACTATACCTGAAATCTAAGTTTAGTCCCAAAATAAAATTTTGGCTCAAATCGGTCCCTCAACTTTTTAAAAGGTATCACGTTAATCTCTGAACTAATTTATGTTAACATCCGTCACTAACGGTGTTAATTTTAGTGAAAAAGTCCAAGTTGGTCCTACAACTATACTCGAAATCTTAGTTTGATCCCTATATAAAATTTTAACACAAATTTTAATTGTTCAATAATGTGGAATATTTTAGTCTCGTTTTCACTTTATTAATAACTTTATTATTTGACTATTCTTTTTCATTTTTTATTAATTAATAAAGTCTATGAAAAATTTGAAAAACCTCTTAAGATATTCAAATGATTGTGGATGATATAATTAGTAAATGTATATGTTTCTCTCCAATGTGTCAATATAATTAATGATATTATAATGAATATAATATTTATCAATAAACTTATCTGAAATTGATATATGATAAAACGATATAAACTGACTAGTTTTCTTCTTGTAATAATTATGAAATAATAATATTACGTTCATATTTTGTCTTGGCTTATAATTATATATCATCAGAATTACATTATGTAGATTAGATAGTTCCACAACTTAGTATTGTTTCTAAAAATATTAAATTTTAACTGAGACTATTGAAAAGGACGCCCAAACTTTCGAATACATAAATTGTATATGTGGCTTGGTATTGGTCTCGAATTAATCTAATTAGGGTTTAATAAAAAGAAAATGGGTCCAATTTGAGCCAAAATTTTATTTTGAGACTAAATTGAGATTTCGGGTATAGTTATAGGAACAACTTGGACCTTTTTTTTCCTTAGTTTAACGCCGTTACTGACAGACGTTAACGGAAATTAGTTTAGGGATTAACATGATACCTTTTAAAAAATTGAGGGATCAATTTAGACCAAAATTTTATTTCGAGACCAAACTAAGATTTCAAGTATAGTTGTAGGATCAAATTGGACCTTATCCCTATATATATATATATAGGGATCATGTGAGAACCAAATCCCCCTGTGAGAACTGGGAACCAATTTTAACCACAGATCTCGCCTATTTGGACGGCCAAGATCTGTTCCAAACTTAAAAAAAATACGGTGGCATTACTATAATATTACTGACTTTTTAATGAAGCAAAGGTATTTTCATAATTTAGGAATTCTATTATTTTTGGCATGAAATCTCTTCCCGTCTCTTGAACCCTCATCTCCACATGTCTCTCTCTCCCCGGCCGATCCGATGGGAAGCCCGACGAAAGAGCGGCAGGTCGCGCGGCGTCGGAATTCTTCTTCAGATTTGAATGTGGGATGCAGGTTTGATTGTTGGTAGATTGGCAAACGTTTTCAATACAGAGAATAGCATCAGGTCTCATGCTTAGAGTTATTCATCATTGGATTTGTTCTCACTTCAATGCTATTTTTATTCACGATGATTGTGTAATACTGTAATTCACTAAGCAAAGTAATCATATTAGTTTTAGCATTTGCATTCTGCTATTTTAGCACTGGTAGTTTATATTTTAGCACTGATAATTTATATTTTAGCACTGTTAGTTAATGATGCCATTGATATCTTCCAACGTCACTAACTCATTCAATCCATCCAGTCTTAGTTTATGTCAGCCTCAAGCTGCAGGTGTTGCTTACTCCCTTAAAATGGACGGAAAGGAAGCATGTCTTGTTGCTTTCACAGGAGATGGTGGCACCAGTGAGGTACACACACACACACACACACACACACACACACATATATATATATAATAACTCTTTTAATTATATTGTATAGCTAGCTAGTATCAGTATCTTCTGAAAATATATATATACATATATATAAGGTATATATTCTGACATGTTGAAATGAAATTGTTTGTTTTTGGTAGGGAGATTTTCATGTTGCATTGAATTTTGCAGCAGTAATGGAAGCTCCGGTTATGTTCATATGTCGCCGCAACAATGGATGGGCTATAAGCACCCCAATATCACAATAGTTTCGAAGTAGCTAGACACTCTCACATTTCATTATTCACGAACACACTTTTCCTTCAATCTCATCATTTAATTTGATTCAATTCATGGCTGCAGGTGATGGTGTTGTTGTTAAGGGGCAGACATATATTGTAATTCACTAAGCAAAGTAATCATATTAGTTTAGCATTTACATTCTGCTATTTTAGCACTGGTAGTTTATATTTTAGCACTTTCATTTTCTTTTTTAGCACTGTTAGTTAATGATGTGTATTTCTTTTGGGCTCTTGGTGATAACAGCAACTAGACTCTTGCTAAAACAGGTATGAAACTATATAGGTGTATATTTAATATTCTTGATCTCATATATAAATATAATTGATCATTTTTGTTTTTCACTATAATGTAGATGGTTGTAAATTGTAATCATATGACTAATGTTATATATACTGTTGTGTGCATTGTAGCTTCCACGGCATGGGACAATGACAATTGATGATGCAGATTAATGGAGAGTTGTATTGTATACTGTTTCATTCTTTGTTCTTTTATTTAAAGAGCAACAACTTTGTATGTATTATAACACTATTCCATCATACTTAATACATATTCTGTTTAAATAAAGATCATCTGTCAATTCCCAATTGTCTTGCATGCTTTATTTTTATCCATCTCGTTGCACAAAAAATAAAAAACTGAGCAAAGAGAAATGTAAGTATGAAGATGTAAAAGGGATAAAAATCTACAAAACAATTCTTTCAATGAACCTAAATGCACTCTGACATTCGATCCAAAACCAACATTAGCAATAAAATTTTTATTGTTGAAATATAAGTCATGACAGTGCTAAAAACCCTAAAAGAGTCATGCTAAAATAAGTCATGACAATGTTAAAATAAAAAAATTACAGTGCTAAAAACAAAAAAGTCATGCTAAAAAAGATGATGACAATGCTAAAATAGAAAATGACAGTGCTAAAACCCTGAAAGAGTCATGCTAAAATAAGTCATGACAATGCTAAAAAAGACCATGACAGTGCTAAAATAGAAAATGACAGTGCTAAAATCCTAAAAGAGCCATGCTAAAAAAGATCATGACAGTGCTAAAATAGAACAATATGGGTTGCGAGTAGAATGAGGATCATGCACTGGAGGTGTTCTATATTATGGAATTTACCATGTAATTATATATTGTTTAATTTTAGGTATAAGCTTGATGGAAAGCTTAGATGTAATAATAGATGAAAGTTAGATCACTATATTTGCTTTCACATATATATATATATATGGACTAAGGCCTTAGCATTAGCATTGCATCATGCGCCGCGCTAGCATTGTTGGTATAGTAGTTATGCCTTCTACCCAAAAGGGGTCTACGAGGTTTATAAATTTGTGTTTTATTGTAATTGAATGTCACAACGCTGTGAAAAAAAACTCGAATACTGTATTATAGATATATGTGGGAAAAATTGACTATGTCTATAGTTGGCTAGCTAATGTTAATTTGATTCAAGGTTTCAAGAATTTTAGTTGTTTCGAGCTTTCTTATTTTCTTCCTTATATTTCAAGTATTTATTTATTCTCGACTTTTAGTCCATGCAATTGAAATCTGGCAAATTGATTCGATATTTATGTATGAGTTCATGATCTGAAAGTAATTAAAAAGGGAATACATGATTAATCTAAGAGACTTAATAATCAGAAATTTGAATGCATTATCTTGATTAATTGAACATTACAAAAAATAAAATAAAATGAAAATCATCGGTTTCATGAAGCTTATCGTATTGCCAAGGAAGGATGTGCTTAGTTTAGTGATTGTAAGGATTAATTGAATATTGACAAATTAACAACTAAACTATAGGTGATAAGAAAATAAGTAAAATAAAAAAGCTAAAATAAGTCATGGCAGTGCTAAAATAAGTGATGACAGTGCTAAAATAAGAAATGACAATGCTAAAATCCTAAATTGAAAAATATACGCGTGAATCACATATACATTGAAATTTTTGATTTTACCCTCGTCAAGTTTCAGGGGCAGCAAAGTTCGGAGTTATTACAATTATGTCACCGCATTTTTTTTAATTTTTGAACAGATCTTGGCCGTCCAAATAGGCGAGATCTATGATTGAGATTTGTTCTCGGTTCTCAGATGGGGTATGGTTCCTTTTGGAACCCAACCCTATATATATATATATATATATATATATATATAAAACCAAATATCATATTAAATTTCTTAAATCGTTCAAATTTACTTTAATTGAAAATAATAAAGTATTCACGTATAATATAGTTAAAATATTTAAATTTAAAAAATTATTCAAAGTTACTTGCATAATAATAATCAAAATTATCTAATCTCAATTTTCATAAATTCTCCACTCTATTTTACTAGGTCATTTAATTTATTGAATTCTTGTAACTACCTCCCAACAGGGGTGGGTTATATAAAAACAATCCCTTGTGTGAGAAATGAGAACACATCTCATACCACATATCCATAAAAAATTAAAGGTCCAAATTTGATGAAAATGGCGGTGGCAATTCTGTAATATCTGAAAAGTTTTTCGCACGGGGGAATTAACGTAATTTGGTAATTCTTATAAAAATCGTGGAGGATTTAATAACAGATCGTTATGCTAAAAAAGTATTATCATCATGCTAACGAAGCATTATAGATATGCTAATTAAAGTTTTCAAATATTGTTAGCGAAAAAAATATTCTAAAAATTAATTATAAACCTAATTTGATTTAATAAACCCTAATTAAATGAAAAAAATCATAATTGGATGAAATAAACCTAATTAGATGAAATAAACATTGATTGGATGTGGTAAACCCTAAATGAGTTGGAACAAATCATAATAATAATATATTTGTACTACGTTAGCATTATGGTTTTGCTTCGTCAGCATTGCGAATACACTATATTAGCATATGACAATACTCTGTCAACATACGTTATAAACCATAATTGGATGGATAAACCATAATAATCAATTAAGAACTATAAATAAAAAATTAAATTTTAAAAAAATAATGATAATTAGATGGAATAAACCATAATCGAGATTAAATAAATCATAATTGAGATTTAATAAACCCTAATAAATTTATACTACGCTAGCATTATGATAATTCTTTGTTAGCACAATGAGTACATTATGTTAGCATATGACAAATGCTTCATTAGCATACGTTATCATATGTTATCATAATGCTGACAAACAATTATTATATGCTAACGAAAGCATTTACAACCTGGGCACGCGTAAAAAAATTTCTTTTTTATTTTTCGTTCATATTTTTTCATCTAAACATAGCATTTCGACATCTTAAATGAAAGAGCATGAAGAGAGCTTTAATTTGATATATTTTTTGTGTGCATTGGATTAAAAAGAGCAAGTTATGGTCGGTTAGAGTTTTTAAGATTTTTTTAATTGCTGACATCATCATTTTTAATGGGGTTGGACGAAAATAGCCCTCCTTCCTTTATTTTTTGCCCTATTATTTACGAAATTGCCACCTTAAATCTCAACCATTGGATCATTAAATTGGATGGTGTAAGATGGATTCTTATTTCTCACACTAATAAAGTGTTCTCATATGATCCATATCCTATATATATATATATATAGAGAGAGAGAGAGAGAGAGGCAACTAACATATCCGGAAAAAAAAAAAAAAAAAAGTTAGCCATGTATATATTCATATAATATGAGACAACTCACATTATTGAACAATAAACAAGATAGCTAATTATTTTTACTACCCCTAATATCTTTAACTCTATCAAATCAAGAGAAATTAACTGTTGAATAATATGTGTTTCCAACAACCCAATCAGCTGGAATAACTTTGTCTGCATACACTGATCTTGATTGAACATCAAATAACTTAACTGAAAAAGGCCCTGTGACTCCACTAGGTACACCAACTTTCCAAGTTTCACCCCAATCACGTTGCATGACCAATGTTGATCTGCCTGATGGTGTGATTTCAATATACCCGATTTCACCGTCTCCGTTTACATTCTCCACTGTAAATGCTAGATAGTACGGGTTCGATCCCGAGGCAATCTTTAGTGCTATATTTGACTTGTAGTAACAATTTACCCTGTATATAATTAAAATTTTGAAAGTTTGTTAAGTGAATATGAATTGCTTGAAATAGAAATGGATTTTTACTAACATAAATATTCAATAAGCAAGGTATGTAAGTAATTAATAGGACTAATTGAGATAATGTATTGCGTTGTACTTTTATCATTGATACAAGGTTGGAAATTTTATTAGAAGATCACACAAAGTAATAATTGAATTAGAATGAATTTCTAATGATAACGGATATATATGCAGAAAACAATATTGATTAATTAAATTCTAAATAATATTTATAAACCTTAACTAATGGAGTAAAATGAACCATAATTTGTAAGAAGTTGAGTTACAATTAAATACGTAAATTTTGGTACAATTTATAAGTAGACGTGAACTTTGAAAAATGTTTCCATCACAGCACAACTTTGTACTTTGTAGCAAAATACACATAATGTTGTAATTTGTTACAAAATAGACACAATATTTGCAATAATATAAAAATGAAACATAACATTTCTAACTGATCTTTACTATATTAATGAAAATTGAAGTGTGAATATGCTATATATATATATATATATAATTTTTTTTTAATATTTCATGTTACATATCAGTTTTCCGTCATTGTAAAACTTCGGGATGTTTATTTTGCAAAAAATTGTAAAATTGTGTCATGATTATAATTTTTTCATTCGTTTCTAAATTACAAAATGTGTTAAAATTGAATATGTAATCGTAATTATC
Organism: Perilla frutescens; assembly: GCA_026008535.1. NCBI lineage: Eukaryota > Viridiplantae > Streptophyta > Magnoliopsida > Lamiales > Lamiaceae > Perilla > Perilla frutescens. The sequence continues at coordinate 63,664,652 of BRKX01000008.1, read as the reverse complement.
CTTTTTTTAAAATAAAGCTAAAATTCAAAAAAATAAAAATGAAGAAAAACTCATCAAAAGTTAAGAGTGAAACACAATAGAGTATAATCGAAAATCTGAGGTCCGAACAAACATGTGTGTGTGCGTGTGTGTGTGTGTGTGAGAGAGAGAGAGAGAGAGAGAGAGTTGCCTTGCATATTGAATGTTGATCCTTCCGGCCTGCCTTAAAGCATCACCCTCACCATCTTTTGCTAAATATCCAAAAGCTTTACCACTTAAATCAAAGTGAAATGCTTCGTTATTACATGTGCCTGGACACTCGTTTGTAATGGTCACTGTAATGGGAGATCCTGAACAATGAGGATTTTCTGTGCATTTCACCTATATACATGCATGTATATGTTTATATCAAATTAATTTGTAATAATTTAGTACATTTGTCTAAAATTCATATATACCAAATTACTTGAACCATTTTTCTATTATACCATATAACAACTCCCACAACCAACTCCAGATTTAAAAAGATTTTGATTTCCTGCAGCAGTCATGCCATAATATGGGAAATTGTCTACATCGTGTGCCATACCACAAGCTGCACCTGCAACAAGAAAATTAATACATACAATAATGTCAAATATAACAAGTTAATCAATATTTCATCTTGCTTTTCCCTCCTCTTGCTAGCTATATTCAAATATGTTAATATCTTAAAATAACAATATATATATATATATAAATGCATAAAATCGAAGTAGTATATATATATTACCACTTCCCGATCCAGTGGGACTATCGTACCACGTTGCCACAGCCGGTGAGAAACCATCTCCAGCTACTGTACCATTGTCCGAAGCCATGCAACAACATAAGTTGCTTAAGACTGACAAAATTGCTAAAATAATGAAACCACAATAGTTGCTAGAAATGGACATATTGTTAATTTGGTTGTAGCTACAAACAATGGAACACGAGAAATGAGTATTATTGCATGGCTTAGTATTGATCATGGCAAATCTTTTTATAGTGTCGTTAATCTAGTTAATTTACTTACCACAATAATTACAATTATTCTTAATTATATCTTAATATATACTTGGGGTGGTATTTTTAAAAATAATTTCCTTATTTAAGATAAGATTAATTATAGGTTTATGAAGATCATATGTATTAATTCCATTTCCTCTTGTTATTTAGTAGATGAAATCATCTACTACACTTCGTACAACACTTGGTGCTACGCAATTAAATTTATAAATTTTTCTTCAATTTTAATTTATGGCTCTTTAGTTGAATTTTACACTTATTAATTATGGTTCATCCTACTCAATTAGAGTATATAATTATATTCGTTTACAAAATAATTAATTATTAATTAGAAAATGAAATTAAATATTGAGAAAATTAGGAATCAGTGAACATGAAAGAAGAAGTCTGGACGAAGTTGTTTTGATATTTCGTGCACGATAACTTGACATATTAGAGAACTATCTTTTATATTTCTTTGTCAACTTTTTCTTTTTCATTAATATATTTTTTGGCGAAAACCTACATGCACTAAGTTTATATAAGCCTTATTTAAGATGGCAACTCAAATTTGTGGATCAATCTACTTTGACCCAACGCTAGCTGCAAAAAAACATCAAAATCAATATCAACTGCAATACTAAAAGGTATCCCTCAAAATTCTATATGTATTACATGTATCCTTTAAAATAACGGGCGTGCTAGCTATCTAATACGAGTTTATTTATTTCAAATCGTGATTTTTTCATTCTAATTAATGTTTAGAGTTTTTTTTTTGGAAGAACACCATAACGGGTGGATATATATATATATATATATATATATATATATATATATATATATCAATAACGTAGAAATACATCATCGTCTGGGTGGGGAGCCCAAAAGTGACTCCCCCACCAAAATCCAAGAAATAGAACCTGTAAATGATAAACCTATGATAGGGACAAAACATGCTAAGTATGGAACTAGAGCTAGAGTTCATGTTTTTTAGGTTTTTTTTAGTATTTTTAAATTTTTTTAAATTTTTAGGAGTTTATTTTATGTTTTTTTAAGGTTTATTAATCTCAAACAAATCGAAAAGATCAATTCTAAAATACATTGCAACCTCAATCCAACTAATTCCATCATTTTTCGAAGAGCACCAACATCAATTATAATGAATTCCTAATTCCAGCTTTTTCGAAGAATAACAACAGCCATTTTTTAAGCTAATTCCTAACTCTCTGGTTAATTTTTTTTTTTAGCAACAACAGCACCCGCGTTTGAAGAACCATGTTTGATGTTACGAGTTCCATAAACAACAAATCAAAAAAAAATTAAATAAGAAATCAAAACTAATCTTCTCGAGAGGTAACAGCGGAGACCAATTGCTCGGAGTTGCTGCTGTTGTGCTCATGTTGTGGCATGTCATCGAAGATGAACACAAGCAATGGGGAGTTACTAATGGGGCCAACAAATTGCGAAGGGTTTTTCAATGAATGAGTCGAGCCATCAATCGGAGCTTCTTCCGTTGCATACATCAGAGGACGCCGTCGAGCACAAGCCGCAAAAATATAAAAATGTCAAAACAGGTGATATTTTTTAATGATACAGCCATATAGGTGATATTTTCTAAATTTTGAGTAATATTTTTTGTGTTACGGTTGATACTCATTTTGACCATTTTTTTCATTTTTTCTCTGACTGATACTTTTTAACGATACATGTGATAGCTTTGTGACTTTAAAGTGATACTTTTTGAATTTTGAGTGATACTTTGATGAGCACGGTCCAAGCAACAATGATGAAGAAGACGTGGAGCTGTAATTAAAGGGACCAATTACCCAACTTCGTGCTAAGAAGCTTCAACAATACTTACAAGTGTTAATTAGAAGGAAGTTAGAAATTGGAGAACAAGAATTAAAGTGTAGCCCAAAGATTGTTAATTTATTAACAATTAAAGATCAAGCCCAAGAAGACTAATAATTGAAGAAGGCATGTTGGGCAGCCAATTGGGTGTCCTACACATTAATTTGAAGGCCCAAGTCTAACTGGGATTTATTTTATCCATAGATAGATTTTATTATTTTATTTTTGGTCTTTTTGGATTTACCTTAATTAGAGTCCTAATTAAGGTAGGTTTTCTTATTTATTTTCGTCCACTTGGATAATTAATTAGCTAGAATTTTCGTCCATCCTAGAGTATAAATATAGGATCATTGTGAACATTATATTTTAGACATTGATTGAAAATTGAAGTTTTATTTCTCTTTGTCTCACGATCCATCGGTTGATCAAACAATTACAAGGTCTCTAGATCTAGAAAATCTAAAGTCCTATCAAATCTCTTTTCTAGTCCTTCGAGTTCTAGAGGAAGTTGCTACAATTCAGAGTAGTTCGAGATATCATGTTTCATCAATCAAACGACGGGGTTCGAGTAAGTCCTACTTCAACATCAACACATCATCGTCGTTCGTCCAACAACAAATCTGCCGCCGCCGATCTCCTATCCTCATCGTCCAATCATCATCAATTCACCAATCCATCTCCGTAATTCATCTATGTAAGAATCATCTTAATCGTCCATAATTCATAGCCCCAATCAGCCCATAATTCGTTCATCAATTAATCTACCTAGCCGTTCATTTTCTTGTGTTTATTTTGGATTTTGTGTTTTGTTTAGTTGGTCATTATCTAGGTTATTTAAGAGTCTAAATTATCGAGTCTATTGAGCATATTAATCGAGTCTTGTTTAGTTTATTTAGTCGAGTTCTATATCTTGTTTTAATTCCGCAATTACTTTTGTTAGTGTCATCATTATGCACTAATGATTAGTTCGTGTTTGTATTGGTGAGATATAGAAGGCAATGTGTTCCAGGGTATGTGTCTGAAGACAAAAGTTTTGATGTGCAAGTTTTGAAGAATAGTTGGTGAACTGTTCGCTCTGATGTTCCTGACAGACCCAAGAACAGTTTAATTATAGTAGTTTCCATACCGGAAAGATCTTGGACCCGATCAGTTTGGAAGGTCAAGATATATTCGTTTGACTGCATTGTGGTGTAGATATCGTGCTGAATTTAACCCTACTACACATGGAAAGCGTATACACACATTTGGGAAGATCACAAGACAATATTCACTCACCTATACCGGCGGAAAAGAGACCAATGGTATTATTGAAGTGGAGACTATATGAAGGCCGATTCTTTGTGCAATCGGTGGACGACTTATTTAGATTCTCTTAGCATATTATTTAAGAGTCATTATCATTTTGTGTCCCATGTATTAACTAGTAGTTGTACCTTAAACAGTTCAACATGATAGACTAGTTTTTGAGTGTTTTGAGTGAAACACGTGAGGGGTTATTTTAATCCATATTGTACGCAATCTCGGGAGAGATTGTAAGTTGAAGCCGTAGGTAGCTAGAGGGAGTCTAGTGTCACAGTTGTGAGGGGATCTCACAGCTTTTGTTTAGTGAAAGAGTTCGTGAAGAAGAACGGGTAGCATAAGGAGGGAGTCATGTATGTGTAATAGCCTAAATATACTTCATGAAGGAGTAGCAAATGGATCTTCAAGTTTGGGCGAAGTCCCCCAAAGTAGGTTGATTAACCGAACTGGGTTACCAATCTCGTGCGTATTTTAACTGCTTTCTATTTACTGTTCTTACGTTTGTTCCCAACATATCGTAGAACACTTGTGTGCAGTTTACTTTAATCGCACTTAGCATGGATTGTTGTTTTTCAACTTTGATAGTTATAGTCGTATTATAGTTGTTGGTATTGAATCCTTACATTACCGACGTGTGTTGCGTTCTTTTCATCTATGTGCTTTGTCGTGTTATGTTCTTATTCATTATGAGATCACATCATAAAAATGGTATCAAAGCCACGTTGGCATATTGATGTTCGTGGTTCAATACCAGGTCTAGTCATCCATTTTATTTTTGTTTATTTTATTCGTGGTGTCCATCAAGTTGTAACATGTATATTCATTTAAAAAAAAGAGAAGAGATCAAAAGCCATCGACTAAACAAAAAAAAAGGCACCGATTTAAAAAAAATATGATTTGCTTTCTTGAATTCAGTTCGTGTTTACCTTCCTAGCACTCCATTGTTATCGTTCTAGTCGAGATTGA